>KV751327.1:2979772-3012685 GCA_001698575.1 Mola mola | reverse complement strand
GGTTATTGCTGCGTAAGAAATAGGGAGTGTGGAGTGAGAGCATGTTAAAGGGGGTAAAACATGTGTCACATGTTCTTACACCACACTCCCTGTTTCTTACGCTCTCAAATCCAAAACAACACCAACAACAACAGCTACAAAACAAAAAACATACAAAATAAGAGCCCTCAAGGCATCTCTGGCCTGACACTGCTTTTATTTTGAGTACTGCCAATCATTTTTTGACACAACACCAGGAATGTTTTGGAGAAACATCAGCTCATCCAGCTATCAAAAAGTACATTTGTCTCGGCCTATCTGCTTCTGGTTACACAAACACAACGCTACCGCCTGCACAAAATGAGCCATGTTGTGTGTCATCCTCTGTTTGTGTAAAGTTGGTGTAAGGAAAATTTCGCTTGCACATTATGGACTCACATGTGATCATGTGTGCACACACAAAAGTTTCTGTGTACTTTCTGCACAAGCTATTCCCTTCTAATGTTTCACTCCTAAAAGTTGGCAGCCCTGGTGACAACATTCGGTAAAGACAATAAAAATCATGTCTCTCTCTTTCTCTCATTGGCCCCCTTTACACTTGGCATTAAAATGTGTTTTTTGTGATTGTTCTGCATTGGATGGTGTATGACCACATATGTAAATTTACACCTGGTATTAACCTGCGCTACCACGGATAGAGGGGAGTTAATAGAGTGGATCGAGGGGATCTCCATGTGGACATAAATGGAGATCCCCTCTAGATCCGATTGCTATCCGATAGTGTTCCTTCCCTAAACAACCAATGCAGCAGGCTAAACCTTCTCATCCTCTTCTCATCTGTGTGGTGCTTAAATAAAAAGAACAACACAACAGCTCAACAAGCTGACAATTGTGTGGCCATTGTTCTCAAGCCATTATTTACATTAATTACATCATTGCACTTGTGCTGTGCCCATTCCCACCATGTGCATGCAGTTTTGTGCAGGCAGGCAGAACTTGGAAGAAATCCTGTGAGGTCATGAAGTTGTTTGCACTCCTGCCTGCTTTTCAAAGCAAGTTAAGTTGTTGTATTTGGATTGGAGACACATTTACTTTTATACTTAAGATCGTATCGCAATCGTTCCTCAAAATGTTTAGAGTGTATTTACAACTCTCTCTCTTTCTTTCTCTCTTGCACACACACACACACACACACACACACACACACACACACACACACACACACACACACACACACACACACACACACACACACACACACACACACACACACACACACACACACACACACACCCACACACACACAAATCACCCCAGATCTGCTAAACCCAGCTCGCCAGCTTGTGTGTTCATATTTTTTATATTTCCAGGTCCTGGTGAAATCTGTTGTGAAAGGCCTCAAGTTCATTAACGACACTGGGGGTTGTACCACTGTATGTAGTGGTAGGAGTGAGTTGGAGCAGTTTGCATGTCTGTGGGGAGTAGAGATAAGCCGGTGTTTTTCCGTCACATGTGATGCATTACTGTTTGTAAGCTCGCCATATTATATGAGACACTAAAGTTAAAATCACCGATGACCAGAACTGTTGTGTTTGGCCAGGCATTTTCTATACAGAGGCGGGGGGCACAAATGTGAATTCTCTTAGAGACTAAAAATAAAAAACATTTGAACTGATATAAAACCACACCATTTGATATCCCGGTCCACTATGATCACATGGTATCAAGTAGTTACCACAGCAGTGTCAGGGCGTTGTCATACCATGCTTTCACGATAAAGGCAGAGTTCCAGCTTAAGTCTGTATAGGTCCTCAAGAGCAGATTAATTTCATCTATTTTATTTCAGAGTGAGTGTACACTCAATATGTTTGGGAGTGTTGTCCGCTGTTTAGCAAAGTGTTCTTGTAGTTGTGAAGTCAATATGAAAGACATATGAAAAACGAAACTAGAATGCTTGAGCACCAAAACACCGACAGTCAGCTGGAGGGAGAGACCAGTGAGAGTTTATTGTCTGTGATCTGTCGCTGTCTGACTGAACAGCCTCATGGAAGTGATATTTTACAATTTAATCATATATATACAAATTATATACAAATCAAATTTTTTAAGGGAAGACATGATATCAAAGTCAATAATCTGCTTGCATTCAGATATTAGTAGCGGGTCTTACACAGGAAACTGGTAGTCTAGCACATGCATGCCATCGTGTCAAAACAGTACACAAAGTTTTAACCTTATTTGATTTTTACAAAGAACGAGAAGAGAATTATTAATTTTAACAACATGATTATATCATGGTGTTTTTTTAGGGTCCCAATTGATTAACCAAAAAGCGCCTAAAAGCTGCATGATATCCCCCTACTTGATAACATTCCTCACATTCCAGAGCTTCTTCCACACACCATGCCACCAACAAGTCAGGTATGAAATATCTTATTAGCACAATAAAAAGAAATTAATAAGGTCAATAAAAGATTTTGTAATGAATGAATGTAGATGAAATTAAACGAGGGTATTACTTCAATTCTTCAATAATAAAATTATACTTATCAGAGAAAATATCCTACACTCCACAGATTCCAATTCAGCAACAGGAATTATAGAGGCTGTTATTAGTCCTGATGTGTGTTTGGAAAGCTTCCATCCAACTGACCTTAAGGAACTAACGACAACATTATCTTCATCTAAATCATCAACCTGTATACTAGACCCCATACCTACTAGGTTGCTCAAAGAGGTTTTACCGTTAATTAGAAATCCACTACTAAACATTATCAATCTATCCCTTGTAACAGGTTATGTGCCCCAGTCATTTAAAGTAGCTGTAATTAAACCGCTCCTAAAAAAACCTACCCTAGACCCAGAAGTTCTAGCCAACTATAGACCAATATCCAACCTCCCCTTTCTTTCAAAGATTCTAGAGAAAGCAGTAGCAAAACAACTATGTGGCTTTCTTCAGTATAATTGTCTATTTGAAGAGTTTCAGTCAGGTTTTAGAAAGCATCACAGCACAGAAACGGCATTGGTAAAAGTTACAAATGACCTCCTCACTGCATCTGATGAGGGACTTATCTCTATACTAGTCTTATTAGATCTTAGTGCAGCTTTTGACACTATCGATCATCACATCTTACTACAGAGGATGGAACACCAAATTGGCATTAAAGGATCTGCTCTAAGATGGTTTAAGTCCTACCTATCTGATAGATATAATTTTGTTCATGTTAATGATGAATCATCAAGATATGACAAGGTTAGTCATGGAGTCCCACAAGGTTCTGTGCTTGGACCATTACTATTTACTCTATATATGCTTCCTGTAGGTAAAATTATTAGAAAGCACTCCATACATTTTCACTGTTATGCAGATGACACACAACTATACTTATCAATGAAGCCAGATGAAACCCATCAGTTAGCTAATCTACAGTCATGTCTTAAGGACATTAAAAACTGGATGTTTCATAACTTTTTAATGTTAAACTCTGACAAAACTGAAGTCATTGTGCTGGGCCCCAAACACATTAGAGACTCATTATCCAGCAACATAGTTAATCTGGATGGCATTGCCTTGGCCTCCAGCACCACTGTCAGAAACCTGGGTGTTATCTTTGACCAGGAGCTGTCTTTTAAATCACATGTTAAACAGATTTCAAGGACCGCCTTCTTTCACCTCCGTAACATTGCTAAAATCCGGCACATCCTGTCTCAACAAGATGCAGAAAAACTAGTTCATGCGTTTGTTACTTCCAGGCTGGACTACTGTAATTCTTTATTTTCAGGTTGCCCTAACAAAATTTTAAAAACTCTTCAGTTAATCCAAAATGCAGCAGCGCGTGTACTGACTAGAACTAATATCAGAGACCATATTTCCCCCATACTGGCTTCTCTGCACTGGCTCCCAGTTAAATTCAGAATAGAATTTAAAATCCTTGTTCTCACCTACAAAGCTATTCATGGTCAGTCACCATCTTATCTTGAACAGCTCATAGTACCCTATCGCCCATCCAGAACCTTACGCTCCCAGGATGCAGGGTTATTGGTGATCCCAAGAATTTCCAAAAGTAGAATGGGAGGCAGAGCTTTCAGCTATCAAGCTCCTCTCCTGTGGAACTATCTTCCAGTCTTGGTACGGGAGGCAGACACACTCTCTGATTTTAAGAGTAGGCTTAAAACCTTCCTTTTTGATAAAGCTTATAGTTAAGGCTGGCCTATCTAGCCCTTAGTTATGCTGCTATAGGCTTAGGTTGCTGGGGGAACACTCCATGATTCACTGAGCTTTCTTCTCTCCCCCCTCTGACTCCGACTCCTTCTCTGCTCCTGTAAATGTCCATATCCTTACACTAACTTTACTTCTTCCCCGGAGTCGTTGTGCTTTACCATCCTGCAGGTTTTTCTAGGTCGCGGTGGGAGGTGCTGCTGTGGTCCTGCCTGATGCCTCCTGGCCACATTAGGAAAGGAGATCCTGTGACTTGGATCCTGTGACTTGGATCCTAGGCTGGATTTCAAATTGGGATCCACAGATCACAATGGCTTCTGGATCAATAGACTACACCTGCTTCTGGACCACTACACTTCACATATCCCTAGATTTACAGATTCTACATACTCTTGGACTCAGCAACACCCAGATCTTGCTACATGGAGTACAATGACTCCTGGACCAACAGAGTCCACCTGCGTCTGGATCACTAGACTTTCCATACATCCGGACTCATAGAATCCACAGACTCTGGGACGCATGGATGTTTTATGCATTCTAAATGAACTGTTGTTATCATGTTTTTGTGTTCTGTACAAGTGACATTTATTGCACGTCTGTCCGTCCTAGGAAGAAGGATCCCTCCTCTGTGGCTCTTCCTGAGGTTTCTTATTTTCCCTGTTTAGGGTTTTTTTTAAGTTTTTCCTCACCCGGTTCGAGGGTCTAAGGGCAGAGGATGTCACATCTGTACAGTTTGTCAAAGCCCAGTGAGATAATGTGTAAATTGTGATTTTGGGCTATACAAATAAAATTTGATTTGATTTTACAAAATAAATTTGATACTGTCTATGTCAGTGTTTCAACGGCTGGATTCTTCTGCTTCGTCTTTTGGCTCTTTGACATATTTTCTAGGAGTCGCTACAGCGAATCATCTTCCTCCATCTCCCTTCTACCAATATATCCATTGTCCCTCCTCTGCACATTTCCAAACAATCTCAATCCGGCCACTCTACCTTTGCAACCAAAACGTCCAACCTTTGCTGTCCATCTGATGTTCTTGTTCCCAATCCTGTCCATTCTAGTCACTCCCAAAGAGAATTTCAACATTTTTAACTCCAGTTCTGTCTCCTGTCTTTTGGTCAGTCCCACCGTGTCCAAACTAAACAACATTGCTGGTATCACTACCCTCTTGTAAACTTTTCCTTTCATTTTTGGTGCTAATCTTTTGTCACAGGTCAATTCTGACACTTTTCTCCACCCACCCCAATCCCTAATCTCTTTCAGATAGCATCGTATATGCAAAATGTAATCCACCTGTGTGTTCCTGCCTTTGACCTATATGTGACCCTATGCTCTTGCCTCTCTTGGAAGTAGGTATTCACCAAAGCCATTTCCATTCTTTCTTTTTGCAAAATCCACTACCATCTGTCCTTCCAGGTTCCTTTCCTTGACACCAGACCTGCCCATCCCCTCCTCATCACCTCTGTTCCCATCACCAACATGCCCAATGAAGTCTGCTTAATATTTTGGGCATGACCAGACGCATTGGGTGTAAGTCCCCAGTGAGAGTTTACATTTAAGACACAAAAATGAAAGGTGGGTTTTCATTTTGTGCCTTTTATAAGGCGAGATTTGCAAGCAGTGCAGAATTTTAAATTTAGTCTAGCACGGTTGCAAACAGATATCTTCTTTGTTTGATTCTGTATCATATCCCACCCATCCTTATTAAAAATTATACTACTATTATACTATTATTTTGCCATGTCTGTGAAAAAACTTGAACATCTAAAAGTAGTGGTGGGACTCAATTCAAAAGATTCACCGAATTAATTAGAGGCTTTGTAATTAATTAATCAAAACTAATTGCATTTTAATGGCATTTCAATATTTGACACGAGAAGTAACAAAATTTAAGTTTGGTAGATGAGTAAATCAATATACATAAGCTTAAACATCAAAATCTTCTTTATTTTCCATCAGCCTACTACACAGACCAACAAATGAGTACAAAAAACACAGCAAACCTAGTTTGTCCAAGAAAGGGGGACATTCTGACCATAGAAAAATGCCAAAGTATTGATTGACTTCAATTGCTCCCATTTTTCAAACATCCTGTATGACAAACCAGACAGCAAAAATCTTTATTGCAACAGACCAAGATGCTATAAATGTTGATTTTCCAACATTTTAGTTACTGAGTCATTCCATATACATGCAAATAATCCCATTTCAGTTCTTCTGTGCAGGCATTCTCCAAAGTGCCTGCAGATGTCCGTCAGTTAAGTAATTAGATTGATAACCAAGTTAGTGATACTTATTATCTCTAACTAGAACTTCAGAGTTTGTCAAACCAGCTCTCACAAAGAAAGCCAAGATCTACTAAACCTTCTTTGTAGTATACCCCTCAGGAGGGAGGACGGAGGACAACAGAGAAACCAAGACCACAAGCCCAGAAAAAGAACCTTATTCGCATTAGATATTGCCTGATATATAGTAGTCTATTAATGTTAGTATTGTAGTTTTTCTCCAAGCAATTTAAAGGATATGATGCCTGAGAAACATCTTAAAGCCTGGCAAGTCGACAAATAAATATACAAACTAGTTAAGGACACGACAGGTGTTACAATGCAAACAGAGAGATGGAAAGAAAGAGACAGTAATAATGGTATGGCAACAAAGGGCAGGGGCCTTTATTTATAGCAACATGTTTCCATGATAGTTTCCACCAGGCAGGCCAGAGGCTCTGAAAGAACATTGCTATTTATCAACAACTGTGCTTATCACCACATACCAAAACTAGTCTGTAGGAAGAAGCTTATTAAATACTGAACAACTCTCACTGTCCTGAATAAACACCTCACTGCTTTGTTTGTCCTAGTAGATAGAATCTGGATGCATAAATTGAGTTGTCATGCTCAGTTGTGGAAGAAATATTTAGATCATTTTCCTAAAACTATTGCTTAGCAATATGGCAACTGCCAATAGTAGGGATATTGTCCAAAGCAAAAGCAACCTTAACTGAAATTGCACCTAAAATCTCTGGTCTAAGGTATCTACAATACTAAAGCTACAGTTCCCAATCCAGTCCTCACTATCATGGGATGTGCTAGAACCATGGATGGAAGACAGACTCCACCCCCCACCCCAAAGATCCAAAGGATCCACTGCCAATGTCCTGGTGCCACTAGACACTAAACACCATCCAGGATCCCCTGTCCATGTAATGTTGCTGTCCTTTGTAAACTACACAGAAAGGCCCCACTAACCACTGCGCCACTGTGCCGCCATGATCTACAGTAGTCTAGTTTAAAAGTCAGAAGATTATAGAGCAGGTAAACTCCAGTTCTCTTCAGCTGCAGGTGATGAGCAGAGTTGCGAGCAGAGACTGTGTAGGTCTAAAGTAATACATTTATAAATCCCCACCTAGATGAATCAAAGGTGTAGAATTAAAATTTTTCATGAAAAAAAAGTGTAAAAACATGACACAGAAATTAGTTTTTAATGGTTTAATCAAATCCTCGAGCGTGTCTTTAATTGTTTCTGAGTTGACAGCTGACATTTGGAAATTGGAATTTTAACTATGTTTGTATAGAACTACAAAAAATCTGACATTACCGCAGCCAGACACCCCCCTCACTGAGCCACTCAACTGTGCAATCTGCCTATCTGCCATCAATGTACTAATTATCCTTGCCCTCCCATGTTGAAAATGCCAGGGCTCACACAGCCATGTTGATCCGGAGCAAAAGATCATAACACAACACATACTGTACAATCAAACATAAAACAGAAATGTATGGGGAACATAAGAGAGGGCAATCTTTGTGTGTTCCTGGTTTCATTAGAGTTATGTGTTGAAAATGAACAGTGGAGGCCTGTAGACCATATTTCCATAACCTCCCAGGGCTTCCTACCTCTGAATAGTGACTAAAGGAGACAGGGAGCAGCACTGTGGATCAAATTACTATAAACTTAAATAACACCAATACTTAAAGACAGATTATCCTAACAGACCACTAAATTGTTGATCACACCAAGTTTAATGAGAGGTTTTTTCTTTTTTTTTCTTGCTTTAAGATCATGGATAACTGGTCTTCATACTTACATAAAGGCTCCTTTGATTTGTTTACAACATTTACAAGAAAGTATACACTGTTCAAATTTTCTTATGAAAAGCAATATTTCCAGCTGGTTCTATTTTTAGCTGCAGTATTATGTCACAAGTAGGTGAGAATTTTGCCAAGAAAATGCCTGTTTAAGTAAGCCCTTAAAGAAAATAATTAAGATTTGAACTGGAAATTTGGGCTCTTTCTCTTTAATCCATGCCACCACCTAGTGTAGTTATTGTGAACTGTCATTGAGGTACAGTAACAGTACTGCCAGCGTCAAAAGGTTGAATGGTTGTTAGTCACACAGAGTTACCAATTATTTGCTGAAATGCAGTGGGGGATTCAACACCTAGAAGTATTATGTCAATATTTAATGGACAGAACTTTTGGAAACACAACACCAAATAAATGCTGATGCTGCTCTATGTGTGTTCAACACAGTATGTAAATCCAACATGTTTCCATATGCATTTGCCACATCAACTATATAGGTACACGGTGTGTATGTTGCAATGACATCTTGTGCTACTCCCCAAATAGGCATAAAACTACATGACTTAAAATGACACTGCACCTGCATGCATGAGTAGAGAACTAGATAACTTTTAATTCTCAAATTTTAATGGACCTTCATTGCCCTCGATTTGTTTATATTTCTTGAACATTTTATATATAAAACCTTGAGTATTTTGGAAACAAAGGACAGGAACTCAGCTCCACTGTGTGAACCTGGTAGAATATCATGTCCGTCATTAGGATTGGATACGTGAAACCATGTTGTCGCAATCAGATAGTCACCTGTGTAACTCATAATATCCAGCACCTAAAAATCCTTCATTTAACATATAGATATTGTTAATAATATTGTAAATAAAATTTAAAAAAATAGGAACAAAGAATGAAAATGAAAATGGCGATATTTAGTCCAATTTGTGTCAGTTTAGATGACCTTGAAATTAAAAAGAACCACTAAGAATCTGTCAGACAGATTCATAATCCACCTTTCATCAAATTTTTTTGACAGGTCGACCTTTGACCTAGACCAGGGTCACTGGGTTTGAGGGCGGTGGGGTTGGCATATACATAAGGAATGACATGGCAAGGGGCGTTGAATGTCATCCAATGAGAGTGACTTTGAAAACCACATACGCAAGAACTGACGCGTTTAAAGATGCATTGAATTTCATCCATTGAGGAATGGGTTCGGTGACTTTAGTCACGACTTCAGCAGTAAGTTCTCGGTGTGAGTCCTCCTCCTTCACAGACTCCTCCCCTCCCCTTCACGCTCTGTCAGTCCTTGACACAGTTATAGGGAAAAGATGGATCCCTAACAGGCCAAAGCAACTCCAATAGAGTTGTGCCTTTGTACGTGTGACCTGTGTGTACTTTCTGTAAAAATAAAGAATGACCTTGAGCGCTACTGTAACGCAAGCAATGAGGTGCAAGACATGATGTGGGAACCTAATTCCATAGAATACTTTTGTACTTTTGTACTGTACCACGACCACCTCCAGAGCTGTGTCGAAAAAACAAACAAGACGTCTATTGACGCAAAGAGACAGTAAAACATGCAATGAAAATGTCATGGGGTCGGATATATGAACGTCGCAAATGTGTCCCATTCCCAAATTCACGAAATGCCACGAAAAGCATGGACAACGGTAGAGAGCCATTCTATTGCTGATCCATATATTTCAGCTGCTTGTGTGACCCGTTTAATTTAAAATTTCAATTTATTTTTCAAGCTCAACCTTCAGTAGCACCAACGACAGCATCACCATCACCACAATTAGCATCCGTATCCACGGGTAAGCTTTGTATAGTAAATCATAAAATGTGTACCAAAGCCAAAGTTTTGACCTGATAAAAAATATTTCACAATAACCGAGTGCTACTAAAAATGTGTTACAGAGGGTGATTTTGCAACAGGAGAACTCTTCGAAGAGCTTGAATGGCTGTCTCATGACTTTCCTGTTGAGTTTATTGTTTTTACAGTTTTATAATAATCTTCACTTAAATGTCTTATGTCCCATCACACCAGAAAAGTGTGATAAGAAAGGGTTTACTCTTAAAATCTCTCAGTTTAGAGACAAAAATCTTATAGTGCTGTACACCTTTTTTTTTTTGGTGATTATAAAAAAGCATGATGTATTTAATGGAGGAAATTGAGTTTGATCCAAGACTACAACTGCCTTTTTCATATGTCATTGTAGGACCCAGGTCCTACAGCACTGAATATGTTTTGGAAAACTGTGAACGGGATGAATGAAGAACTGGATAATACTATATGGATTTATACTTCTGATCAACCTTTGAACACAGAACTGCAAAAGACAAATAAGAAAATTAACTTTGTGAAGGGACTGCCTGAATCTTTGGAAGACAAAAACCTGTTTCTCCCAGATCAACGTCATTTGATTATTCTGGACAATGTAATTTTTCAAGCGAGTGATCATCCTGAAGTGGTACGAATTTTCATGCAATACAGACATCACAGAAACATGAGCGTCATGGCGCTGACATAAAATGTTTTTCATCAAGGTGAACACTGTCGTACCATCAGTATAAACTGTATTTACCTAGTGTTGTTGAAACACCCGCCAGACAGGTTGCAAATGAACACATTAGCTCATCAGATCTTCGCCACGACAAAGAGATTTAAAAGGCAACATCCCCGTGACTGCTTGTATAATATAAGAAATTAAAAAAGCAAAAGAGAATCATCAGAGTGCTGGCCAATAAAAGAATCGAACTCGAACGCAAACGACACGCATTGAAAAAGCAGTCCTGAGGGTTTCTATTACCTCTGCTTTCGGCGGCCATCCCCGTCATCGGGAATCTGATCGGAGGACTCGTTCGAAGGTAATTGTAACGATGGCTCAAAAAGTGTTTCTGGTGATGTCTCACCAACTGAATAGTCTGCAGCAGCAGCAGCAGTCTGAACCCTCAAAGAGACACACAGTCGAACACAAACTGGATGTCAAAATGATCAATCCAGGATTAAAGGCTTATGAAAAAATTTGAAAATACAACGATCTGTTGCAAAAATACGTCTCTGCTCAAAAAAGGTGAAAAGGAAGACAAATGCAGGACTTTAACGCCTCCTCAAGAAAGCGCGCTCCTGAAACGGCACAGGACGCTGTTCGGGGTCCTGCTCTGGGTCCTGAAACAGAGGCTGGGGGATAGTTAATGAGGTATTGAAAAGCCTCCCCCCCAGAGAGAAAAAATGCCGAATACGTCCTCCGACAGTTAGCTCAGGCTCAAGGACGCTGGACGCCTAAAGGCCAATTTGTATACAAGGGACATGATCGACTTGATAAGAACCTGTCCGTCCTTCATCATAAAAAATCTCACTCCATACCACCCAGAGGTTAGACTAGTTTTTTAAATACGCTGAAAAAAGTCAATATCCCCGTATCCTCGGTGAGGAACCCTCAAGCTCATGCTCAATGCATGTAGACGCAATTTTTTTTTATTCTTTATTGAAACAATCTCCAGACTTTTTTATTTCACTTCTCGTAACACTATCTGAACAGTTGTAAGGAACAGCCCGACTGGTTACAAGAGCCGACGGCGTGAGATCTCGTACATCTTTGATATTTTCGAACAAACTGAGATACCATAACATCATTTTTTAACTTGCTCGTGATGTTAAGAGAGTACATTTTCATACGATAAACCGCAGGCCCTATGACACAACTAATACACGCAATGTTGACTGCACG
The DNA here is from genome assembly GCA_001698575.1 of Mola mola. NCBI lineage: Eukaryota > Metazoa > Chordata > Actinopteri > Tetraodontiformes > Molidae > Mola > Mola mola. The sequence goes on along the minus strand of KV751327.1, from coordinate 3,000,671 downwards.
CCAAGGACAGTGGGTGTTGAAGCTGGAGGTTGTGGTAGAGGATGGTGTCGGTGTGGTGCTCTAGCAATTGTAAAATGCTCTCGGGTTAATGAGTAAAATTTGGAGGGAATCCAAAAGAGACAAAAAAAGCTGGCTCCGTCTTCCTCCAGGGTCAAAGCCAGCCAACGCTCCCCAGGTTGGTCTGTGGGATGTGGGTTCACTATCAGGAAAACAGGTAGTTTAAACCAACGCCGACGTGCGGGTAACTGATCCGAAGGCCACACTCCACCAAAAACGTCTCCTAATAAGCGAGGCATAAGAGTTTCCAACTGTTAAGTATTCATGCTTCTTTTGGCTCGGTGGGGGAGGGGCTCAGTAGTAGTCCACAGGCACTTGTGGTTTGACAATTATCTCCAAAATATAATCTTAACAAGCATAAACGATGAGGATGGTGCTGTGGGTCAAGGGGACTCTGAATCTCATTTCGAGTCTCAAATTTCCACTGGAAATGGGGGATAGGGCTTTGTCGTCTTTGAAGGCATTGAGATTAAAGACAAATAAAGAGAAGCCTACTTAAAATTCCTCTCTGTCGATGCTCAGAGGTAAATCTTTCAAGTGTTTCCCCCGTAGAGGTAAACATGTTGTAAAACTCTCTGACGGAAAGCCCATTGTTAAATTTAGCTTGGACGTCTTTAGCACAAACCTGTCTGCCGTTCTGACAGAAGGACAGGTATTCCACGTCGTTGTGGATGAAATTAAAGGACAACAGGTTTCTTCTTCCTGTGAAGGCCTCGTGGTTCACCATGCCTATGACCACGTACTTGGGTATGGTTCCCAGGAAAATATTTTCCTGGTTATTTATCCTGGAATTCTGAGGGATGGAGTAAGTTTTCACATTCACCCGTGATAAGGGGTAAAGAGTGTTGCCACTCCTAAAGCCGCCTCGTGATCTACGCACACGGCGGGGGAAAAGCTCACTTTTTTCACAAACAGAGAGGTCCCCAGTACTTTCAAGCAGAAAGTCACATCCGCGGCCGACGTGAGGAAGAAGACGTTGCTGGCACGACTGAGTTTAATTTTCATGTCTACAGAGTTGAGCAGAAGCTTTTCGCTGAAAAATATGTCAGTGTGAATTGGACCCAGAAAGATTCATCTCTCTAGAATTTTAGATGACCAAGTTCTCTGCTTAAGGCCACTATTAGGTCCGTCGACTGTAATGATAGAGTCCATCGCACCTGAGGTGTCTTTGTAGGGGTGGGTGGTGCTGGATTGTGAAATCAGTCTATCACCAATAGTCACGTCGCATTGGTTGAAAATGGTGTTGAGAGGATAATTGATGACAGCCACGGCGGCATCGTTGACCAGATTTGATTCACCAGCCTGAATAATTTTCAAGAGGAGATGCACCAAGGTGTTGTTCAGGTCCATATACTTATCCCCGTCTCCAGGGATAAAGAATTCAATGGGGCCTCCGTTGGTGATGGCTGATAGAGGCAACACTTCAGTGTAGCCTCTTCAACACTTCTTCAGTGCGGTTGTTTTTTGTCCTAAAATATCTCCACATTCTAGTTTTCAACGTACGATTAAATCTCTCCACTACCGATACTCTCAGATCGCTGGCGGTAGCAAAATGAACGATACCTTGTTTTTTTCATTAAGGCCTCGAAAGTCTTGTGAAAGAATTCTTTACCGGCATCCGTTTGTAGCTTTTCCGGGGTCTGACAACTGTCTTAAAGGACACTGACGTGTCCTTTCGTGATTTCGGACGTGCTGCAAACTAACATTTTTTCCCATCTCCTCCTGCACACCCCTCCACAGATGTTTCATACCACCCAGACTACCTGGATGTGTAGGGTCATAATACACCCTTTTCATTGTATGTTTCTCAGCCATGCTTTGTTTTTTTTTTTCCCTCTACCTTTTTCTTACTACCTGACTGCAAAAGCCAACTGTGTATTTTCATTGGGTTCGCTCTCTTATAGTTTGTTTGTTCTTTTTCATTGTTATTACACACACACACGCACACAAAATAAAAAAAAAAAAGACAGAAGGTTCATGATACTAAATACATTGAATTCATTTGCATTGAATAATATTCACAAATACAAACTCAGCAACTTACATTTTTTAAAACATGCATATAAAACAAACAATCTGTCATATACATGTGGAATACATGATAAAAATACACGTTAATTACAAACTTTTTTTTGTCAAAAACAGGTAGAATAATTACACGTGGTTACAAAGGTTGCCGCTGTTTAAAAAACTGAAAAAAAAACTCAAAGTAAAATACATTTTGATTACATGATAAAAGATACAAAATTTGTTTTAAAAACCACATAGCAGCTTTCACAGCTCAAAGTCACAAAGGCTCTGGTTACAAACTTTTTTTTGTTGTTGCTTCTTTGTTGTAGTTGTTCTAAATAATAAGAACTACCCAAAGTCACATACATGAGGTATTTCAGGATACAGAAACAGCAGCGGACATGTGCATTTTCTTTTCAGCCTTCAATTATATTTAAGACGTTTTCCAGCACAGAGATTTCTACAGTTTTACAGATAACTATGTGTAGCTTGTTTCAATTCATACGTGATATTGACTTTCAGATTGTCTATTCATCTATAACCCTTCATAACGTCCACCAACAAAGTGTACAGAGACAACACATGGCACTCTTTCACACTGTGATTGTGACTCATGTTTATGAAAATATTAACAAAAGTATCAGACACTGAATGTTGGTCAATAATCTCTAATGTACTGCGTACAACATTTGTCCAGTTCTCCTGTCGGAAACATAGACCGGACAATATCCAGCCAATGTCCCAATTTACTCACGCAGTGATTGTGGTGGTACGGGTGATTGGTCTGGCACAGCCCCTCAGTAATAACACAGTCCAGATGCTCTATTAGTCAACGGATGATCGCATGCACCTCCTCTGCATCTATCTGCAGTTTTGTATTGATAATACCCATGTTCACTCGCTGAAGAAATTATCAGAAGCTTTTTTTCAAAATCAGTTTCTCGTAAAACTTTTCATTCAGTCTTCTCTTGAGCCTGTTGATTCTTCTCCCGATATCCTTGCTACTTTTGAAGCTGTCGAGGATACCCTCTAAAACCCTCGGAACCCTAATGTCAGACACGTGGAGATGTCTCGACTGAAGGGCCTGTTGGATGGTTGGGATAAACCATGGGGTTCAGAGTCTTTTTCTCACCTCCTTAAAGTGTTGAAGAAAGTAATATTTGGACACCTCATGCAGACAGTCGTGTTCCAACTGCCCTGGGGCGTCCACTTGACTCCAGTAGCAAGTCTTAGTTCTGTATCTGTGCAGAACTTTCTCCAGTAGATGCAGCAAGATGGCTTTCACTGTGCTGACAAACACATGGCTCGGACAACCGTCCGTCTTGGTAGTCAGAGCCCCAACTGGTGAGTTGACGGATGAGGAGGACGTGGGGGAGGAGCAACACGAAGAGGCGGAGGAAGATGTGGATGACGTTAGTGAAGGAGGCGGTGCTCTTGTAGAGGCCTCGGGGGTGATGGTGGCAAGTCACCTATAGGTGAAAGAGAAGGTGGAAGACCGCAGAACATTGTTACAAAAGATGATTGTCTAGGTCAAGGCATAGATCTTCTCACGCTTGGGGTCCTAAGCGGCGGTGTAGGACAGCGGTTGAGCAGAGTTTCTGGATAGCCAAACAGGGTAGAAAGCAAGGGTTGATAGGTGGGCAAAGAGTCGCGCGATGAGGAGGTCGGTGCGACCATGCTGGAGTCGGGTGGAGGTATGGAGGGGAAAACCAGTATTTTATTCAGTTCGATAAAGAGGAGGAGGATTAGGAGGAGGGTGTGGAGCGATGATGTCAGAGAGGTGTGGTTTTAGGCAAACAAATATTTTTAGCGTCAGAATGTGCCTGGAGGTGGGACATCTCTGGAACAGCTCTGTAAACATGACAGCTTTCTCTTCCATCATTTGCAGCCATTTTGTAAGAGGCACAGAGAGGCATATTTGAAATACCCGGCAGTCAAAATTAAAGTGCTCCAGCATAAAAACTGTGTCATGACTTTCCCCACGCCTCACAGCCATTTTTCCCCAAATAATACTGGACACCATAGTACTTTTCACTAGCTGATGGTTGATAGCTGTCTCCTCTGTCTCCTCTTTCACCCTGGGGAGAATCTGTGCCGCTGTCGTTGTCTGGGGATGCTGGCAAAGCGGCCTCCTCTTGTGCTTAACATATGACGCTTTGAGGTGGTTTAAAGCCACTAGGGATAACACCAGCCAGTCCGCCGATGTCAGCGCAGCTTTGATGGTGTTTTGGATGCGAAGTAAAGACAAACACCGTTTCTTAGGAGCGTCGCCAGTTTTATGATTCTGATAGGTCATCTCGGGTGTTGTGTATGCCATTGTTCCTCTCTATTTTTCCCCAGGCTTCCTTGAGCATTTTTATTCTTTTTGCCACAGTACAACTGTACAACTGGGGCGACTGTGGCTCAGATGGTAGAGCGGTCATCCAGTGATCGGACAATTCCTGGCTCAATCCCAGACCCTGCAGTTAACATGTCAAAGTGTTCTTGAGCAAGACACTGAACCCCAAATTGCTCCTCATGCTGCACCATCAGTGTATGAATGTGTGAATGGTTAAAGATCCTGATGAGCAGGTTGCACCCTACGAAGTAGTACCTTCCACCAGTGTATGAATGTGTGTGTGAGTGGTTGAATGCAAAACCTGTGGTGTAAAAGTGCTTTGAGTGGTCAACAATCACTAGAAAAAAGGTTTTGCAACTCCACCTCTGTTTACTCAGGAGGCATGCTGATTGGTCAGAATTCCTCCCCTCTTAGGAAAATTGAGCTTAAAAAAGAAATTGAAATTTTAGATTAAACGATTCACACAAGCGGCTGAAATATATGGATCAGGAATAGAACAGCTCTCTACCGTTGTCCATGCTTTTCGTGGTGAGCTGGTGAGCGTGAAATGCAATCAGGTGAAAATGGTGAAACGGTAAAATGTAATAGAGGAGGGTAGTGTTACTCTTCATTGTGGTGTGTGTAAGACACAGGAATTTGGGAATGGGACATATTTGCAACAGTCATATATCCAACCCCATGACATTTTCAATGCATGTTTTACTGCCTCTTTGCCTCAACAGATGTCTTTTTTTTTGTTCGACACAGCTCCGGTGGTGGTCGTGGTGGGGTACAAGATGTTTGGTACAAAAGTATTCTATGGGGTAAGGTTCCCACATCCTGTCTTGCACTTCATCGCTGGCTTTACAGTAGCGCTCAAGGTCTTTTTTTATTCTTACAGAATGTACACACAAGTCACACGTACAAAGGAACAACTCTATCAGAGTTGCTTTGGCCTTTTCGGGATCAATCTGTTCTCTATGACTGTCAAGGACTGACAGAGAGTAAAGGGGAGGGGAGGAGTCTGTGAAGGAGGACTCACACGGACTTCCATGAGGGTCAGAAACCATACAGAATTCATTTTCGTATCTAAATTTCAACGCCCCTTGCTACGTCATTGCTTACGTTTATGCCAACACCCCCACCCTTGAACGCGGGGACCCCGGTCTAGTTCAAAGGTCGACCTGTCAAAAAACTTGACGAAAGGTGGATTATAGCTCTCTCTTCTGTCCAATAATGAATAGGACTTTTGTTTTTGAAAAGGAAGATGGCAAATGTCACAGCAGGGAGCTAATTTACAGAAGTGAGGAGTAATATACCTATTCCACCACAATTAAATACCTGGGCAATGACCAGCAGTGCTTCCAGCCTAGAAGTAAAAGAGGGCAGTCATACTCTGTCCATTGTGCTAATAAAAACTAAAGATGTGTAGGTTAATATACACTACTAAGGAATTAATGATGTCAAAATGGCATCGCCATTAATTGTGACCACATGTGACCTGACTGATCATATTGCATCTGTGAGTAAAAGTACAAGATTGTCCTGCTGTCCTGTTACACATGTGAGTTAAAAGGTGGAGAACAATTCAGACCTCAGTGACAGCAGAAGTGTACCATGAATCCAAAAGACATTTTGATGAGAGAGATTAAATATAGAGTTGGCAATATTGACAAGCTAACTTGAACAGGCTAAATTTTGAATGTATTGAATTGAAAGAATTTTCCCCTTCCTTCAGGCTTTCCTCCCAAGCCACTCCCCTGGCGCTCATTAAAAAGCATGGCCTGACTGCTACTGGAAGACGCCAATAGAGTGCATTGCCTTTGTGTTGACTTACCCCAGCTACAGAGACCTTGCAGTGCAGATGCATATTCCAGAAACATAATAAAAACCTATTAAAAATTGAAAAGTTCATAAAGTTCAAAAAAGACAAGTTCATACTTGTCCAGCAAAAAATTGGTGACCATGCTGTCACTTTTCAGCCCCCTACAACTCCTGCAGTTCCCACTATCTTTCAACAGCTGGAACTATGCTAACTCGTGTGTGGCTTCTTGCACTTTCCACTTTCTTTTTTTCCCATAGCCTTCTCCAATAGCTGAAGTCTGAAATTGGCCCTGTGCTTTCTCTATCATTTTTGTACACTGAATATATGCAGACAGGCAACCAGTCATTGCGTATGGCCCTGATGAAATGATTGGTCTTATCTATTACAGAGGCTACAACCCCCCCCTTTATTTTCCATGCCAGTTAATCCATGAATAGCTATCTGGATGTTAAGAGATTTTCGACCAATATTACAAAAAAAATGTCTGGGGAAAACATTACAAACCCTACAAAACCTTTAAGATATTACTTTTAGTATTTTAATCCCTTGGAAGAGACCGCAGCAAATATCCAAAGAGTTAATGTATAAGAACAGAAAAAAGTCCCTTGGCTGCAGGGATAGGGTTAGGGTTAGAACAGTAAATAAAAAATGATATAAATTCTCACATTTCTGAGATATTCTATTAAATAATCCACCCAACACCAGTTTCACACCTGAATTTTAGCTTTCAATTATCTATGTTCAGCAAATGTATATTGAAGATCAGGTGTAAACAGCAGTTTGTGTCCATCGTACTGAGTTGTGTGTTGTGTTGTCAATTTTTTTTTTTTTTCCCAAGAATGAAAAAGTGACAGCATTGTATCAGCTTGCTGCTGTCACCAGCACTAGCAGAGATGGAAATGGACAGGAGGGGGATATCACTATCTGCCAATGCCATGTAATTCAAGACATTGCCCTTTGATGCATACTCGCTAAGCCCATACTTTGCGTTCACACACATGCACACCGAGCTTCAAGCAGGCAGAGACATATGTTCAAAATGCAATAGCAAATAAAAAACAGAACATACATATAGATAGACATTTACACACACATACACACAGCGTGACAAGCATACATTCTTGTGAGCTGGAGTTCACATCAGCTGTGCACACATTCACTCTTACAAGCTCTGTAAACAGTGTTTGTTTTATATCAGTAGTGTCTTACAGATCTTCTTTGTAGTGCTGACAATTAAAGTTAATTTAATTTAATTTAAATTTTAGATGCCTATATCTAATGAGCTCTGCCATGGGTTCCTGACAAAATAATCAGTTCTGTCTCATTATCATTGTTATTATGGGCCGTTTCCAATCAGTTAAACACTCTCCCAAAAAACTCTGGGACACAGATGATTAAATTCCATGAAGTTCACTGGTAATGTTGTGAAACTAAACACATAGTACAGTGCAATATTTGTATTAATGGACAAGCTAAATAGCACAATGTCTGTAGATATCACAGCAGAGCTAGCCTAGACACACAGCTTATATGATGAAACACAATTAAACTAATAAAAACAGCAAGCAGCAGTAAAACATGTAGCTAACTTAACCTTTCAACACAATTAGTACTTGCAAAGTCACTTCCTGACTCCCAGCATGCACCACTGCTATACTTCTCTTGTCTTTTTTTAATTAAAAAATAAACAACTACACTGAATTGTGATAGCAAAACATCTCCTAATAAAAACACACACTAAACACACCTTTTTGGAGCATAACAATTGTAATTTATTTTAAATTCTTGGGCTGTGGGTTCATACACTAAAGATTTTATCTGTGTCACAACTGAGTTTTTATTTTATTTTTTAAGTTGTGTCAACTCTTGAAATAAAACAAACTTGGCTGTTTGCGCAGTTGGATTCTCACCGACGAACAAACTGATGCAGCTGCTAACTTTGTAGGTAGGGGGCGTAGTTATACGTGTTACTCATTTTTATCCAATCAGACAGCGCCTAGTTGCGTAACCCTGGTTACGAGGGCAGTAGTATTATGGTATGTACAGATGGCTTCCTCCAGGGTAGGTGTGCTTGTCAAGATACTTGTGTATTTTACGGTTCTGATTGGGATTTAATGGACCTGCAGAGAAATTTGGACATTTCACGAGATTCAGCGCTGTTGTATCACTGTATAATAGAGATATTATGCTGAAAAAGCCACAGAAGAATGTAGGAAGCGACGTTCTATTAATATTTTGAAAATGTGGACAAAAACAGTGTTGGAAAAGTTGCACCGTGTATTTGTGGAAGCTTACCTCACTTTTTAAACATTCATTTATAGTTGCACATTTTGCTGGTCATATTTTCAGAGCTTCGAAATTGACTAAAGAGGTTATATGTGTTCTGTGTTCAAATGCAAAGGGGCAGTCGGGAGGAGTTGTTGCCCAGCGAGCTTTCACAATAACTCCTGTAGCTGAAGCGTTCTTTGATAATCACACAATAGTACATTCAGTAGTGTACTCCTTAAACTTCACAACAGTTCATTTTTAACAGCTACCAATATTAACAAAAGACTAAAGGACGCATATAATATTTCTGCTCATTTGCATTCTTAATATGACGGCATATATTTGAAGTTAAAATTAATGATATGAAGATATGTCTTCAATATTTATTTTTGAATCCTTGGTTAACTGTTTACCCCTTTTTATGTCAGTCAATGGGATCCATACTTTTAAAAGGAAGATTTTTGACCGTGAAAAAACAAAATGTGACCTACCTTGTGGTTCTGTATTTCCAGTTTCTGCCAGCAGCTCTCTACTGGTCACACCCACCACTGCTATCATGCCCAGTGAAGATAAACCACCACAACAGACCCGCCAGAGAAAAAAGAACAAACAATCTTGCTCCAAGGGGAAGAGTCTAGGCGGTCTAGGCAGTGCCCGACCGGGGGGAACAATAAATGGCCAAGATGTCCTCCTCACACCACCAGTACTCCAACCTCCTCTTGAAAAACTGGCAGAGGAGAAGTTCCTGAAGAACGTTCCTGTTGCCAAAGTTGAGGAGGAGTCCTCCATTGTTATCTGTCTTCAGGTGCTTTTTCCATACCTCCTGGCTGGGATGGGCATGGTGATGGCTGGCATGGTGCTTGACTATGTACAGGTGAGTGTTTCATGGAAGACAGGTTCAAAGACTTTATCAACAACATCAGAAAATTTCAGGGTTTATTTATGAGTTGTTAGTGTACATGTAATTATAGCAGCTTGTTGTTTTCATATATCGTTGATAATTTGGTACATAAGTATAAACATCCTTGAAAAAGATGTGGTCTAGATGGCAGCATGTTTTGTTCCAAAACTTTCAATTAATGGTGATTTACAGGAATTTAATGATTGACATATCTTGATTTGATTTGAGTCATGATTCTTTGCTCACCATTATGATTCAAATCGATTTTTTGCAAATTGCAAAAATTAATTTATTTTTGTTAAGACAATTGTAATTGAAAAAGTGTTCTTGTGTTATTTCTCTGACAAAAATACAAAATACTCTTAATTTCTCTTATCTAAATTAAATTCATGTCAAGACAGGAAAGTTAAGAAACTTCTCAATCTGTAAAACAATATACATTTCCTTAAATGTAAATTAAAAAAAAAAATCTTCTATCTTAGATAGATTTTCAGGCAGAAACCGATATATTCACTATGTCCCCCAATGTCTAAAAAACTAACCTGTCTAAAACTACCAGTTAAAAATTCTTCTTAATTCAGGTTCAAAGACAGAACAAGAATGCTGCACATGTCCTTGTATATCAGATATGTTTTATGTTCAATAGCAATAAATAACAAAACTAAATACAAATTTTAAAACAAAGTCTAAATCATTAGATATAAAAAAGAAGACTAAAAGAAATCTCTTCAAATAAACAAACTGATGCTGCCTTAAATATGCCGATTCACTTTGTGATCTCTGGGTCTTGTGCTTGTTTCTGTGAGCGAGGCTGCAATTCTGCTCATCAGGGTGGTTTTGCCTCTTAATAGCTTTTGTCATACACACACACACACACACGCACACACTTCTTGTCACTGCGTTCTAGTTTAATATGTTGCGTCATACTTGTCGTGCTATTTGTGTAGGTCAATGCATTCTTGGAATATTGGCACTTTTTTGTCATGTTGTTATATATACAGTATGTTCTTTAATTTTTAGTCTTTTGGATGCCAAAATTCAACCACGCCTCCAACTTGAATGACAAAGCAGCATCCTCAAGTTGTTTCACTAGCCCTTGATATATTTTTACTGTTGTTAGAATTCTCACTATTTTGTATACACGTAAAGTGAGGCCACAGCATATAGCGTCAGCACCCCCTGCTGGTTTAAATGTGGATTGAATGTGAATTTAATGTAAATGGAGGAGTGATATTATTGTCTTGAATTTTATTAAAATTGCAGTGAATCAGTGAATTAAGAAATGTACAGGTTATCAATGCCATGGGCTCTAGCACAAACCAACACCATTACAGATGCTGGCTTTTGAACCTTGTGACAGTTTTGACGGTCCTTTACGTTCTATTTAGAAAGACTGTCTGTGATTTCCAAAAATTTGTACCATCAGTGTGTGAATTTGAGTGAATGGTTTCCTGATCCCCTAATTAGATGATACTACATTTAATCCATTTATGAGTGTGTGTGAATGGCAAACATTTTGAGGAGTCATGTAACTCAGTCAATCATGAGACCAAAGGACACTTTCCCAATTTGTGTCAGTCCATCTCAGACAAATTGTTGTTTTCTTGACTTCTTGGATATCAATTTCCGTCATTGTTAGTTGATTTTTAATGATCTTTTAATGCCCCATATATACATTTCTTCAGATTGTCTGCAACTTTGTGAATTCCTTGCAATTCAATGTTGAGAAATATTGGGCCACGTTCACTAACTGTTCTTACGAAGAAACTTCCTCTTGATGTCTACCTATGCATTTTTCTATGAAGTCTGCTTTTTAACAATGTTCTCTTATTTAGGATCTGTCCTTAGATAAGAACAGAATCTATGAGCACTGCAGTGCACTTTTAAACACATTTGAGTGCTGATATGTTTGTCCAGAGTTATTGATTATAGTTTTTTTCGTTACTATTACATGGGGTTGAATTATACTTAAATTGTAATTGTATATTTACTTATTGATATTGTATGATATTAATTATATTTTACATTACCTTACATAGACAATGAATGAACACAATTACACTTGACATGTTGAAGGACACGGATGTGTTTGGACACACCAGGTGGCAAGCTGCTTTATTAAACCAATGTTTATAAAGGAACAGCTAACAGAGAACTACTGTTTTATTTCTTTTGAAACTTTAGAAGCTGTAAGAGCCTTCCTTAGCTCAGTCAAATCATAATTTTCTGGATTTAACAATCAGTGGAATATTTTTTCATTTATGTCATTTTATGTTTGTAGTATAATCATGGACTGTTGTATCTTATATAACATTGCAATGAAATACGGTGTTCCACGATTCCCCTCAGCCACCACACCAAGTGGATATGTGTCCTGATGTGTACCTGGGACCAGAACAGTGTGAATATTTATAACTTACAATAAATCTAGAAATAAACACATCACTTAAAAATAGACCAAAGCGGTTTCAGTGCACATTTTTGCTTGTTTCTTTTCTTTTTAAAATTTGAATTAATTTCTTTAAGTGTATCTGATATTTTGGCAAGTGTTGAAGTCATCTGTGTCAGTGTCTTGGCAGTTCTTTCTTGATTGTCCAGAACCTCAGACGTGGGCCAGAATGGGACCTGGGAGCACGCATAGAGACACTGTTGCAGGAAGGCCCCGATGTCGCTGGTACAGCTCAGACAATTATTTGCCTGCTGTCCCTCTTCCAGTGCTTGGTATCTCTTGTCTGAATTTTGCTATGTTTTTTTGTCAGATTTCAAATCAAACCACTTCTTCTTAGCCTCATCCATAGTGCGCCCTTCTCGAGAAATGGTATTCACTGAATGTGTGATTGCATTCAATGCATTTTTTTGGGTGTGCTTTTACAACCAGAATCAATGCTACTAAATATAACCACTTGTTTGCGGTTCACTTCTGCATCAGTATCTCTACCTCTACCCACTACTAAAGTTCTTTTTGTGTTTTGATTCAGATTCTCCATCTTTGGAATTTTGTTTTTGCATATTCTTAACTATTCCTCGTGATACTTTATGAATTATGTCTTCTGTCTTTCTGACACATACCAGCCGTTTAGGCGCATCTGTAGGCATTTGTCTATGCTTATTAAAATTTAAGAGTTAACAGTTCATAAATTCAGCTTAGTCTTTTCTTTGGTGCTCTCTTAAGAGAAACTTAGGAACAAATTTAAGAAAAAACTGGGTGGGTGGGTTGTTCCTATGTACCCACACAATTTTTCATAAAGTGATGAACATGTCCTCATCCTTGCTTGTGAAGGATGCCCCCTTCACACCTAATCATAATAATATTACCGTAGACTTCTTTAGTCTAGTGCTTTTAAATATTCTACAGCTTTCACAAGGTGGGCTTCCATAAGCCTGTTTTTATCCACAATTTTTCACATAAAAATAACATAGAAAATAAAGAAGTAAAAAGTAATATGTCACATAAAAGTTTCCACACTTAAAGAAGGTAGTAAATTTTGTGTATCAATAAAAGGGAAATGCAATGGAAACAGATTAAGTGAATAAGTGATAAAATTTAAAGCTCATGTGTCTTCCACTGGAGGAAAAAATCAATGGTGGCTGTGGAAGATGAAAAGTGCAAATATCTGCTGTTGTAGTTGACTTTTTGTAATGTTTCCGATGTTCCTTGTGCTATTTTTTATGAATTTTCCTTCCCCCTTCCTCTCTGTTTACTTAGTTGTACTCTTTAATTATGTCACCAGGTTGCACCCTCTTCTTCTTTGGTAAAATGACATCTTGATGAAATAACTTCTAATATTTGCATAATGTTAGCTGATAGTAACACACATAAATGCACATTTTCTTTTTTGATTTCTGGAAAATTTAGTTACAGTTTTTCGTAAATTTTCATGGAAACCTAGTTACAGTTTTTACCGGACAGAAATGGGAGATGAGAAATGTGAAAGGAGCAAAAAATGTTTGCTATTGTCTGAATTTCAAGCCTGTCTTAAAGATATTAAAATGTAGATGACCTGCAATTTTTTTGCTGCTCAATTCAGATAAAACAGAAATTATTGTCTTTGGTCCTGCACACCTCAAAAATAAATTATTGAATGACATAGTAACTCTGCACGACATCTCCTTAACCTCTAATAGCACTGTAAGAAATCTGGGAGTTGTCTTTGATCGGGATCTGTCCTTTGACTCCAACATAAAACAAATCTCTAGATCTGCCTTTTTTCATTTGCATTATATTGCAAAAATCTGATACTTTCTGTCACAAAATGATGCAGAAAAATTCGTCCATGCCTTTGTAACTTCCAGGCTTGACTAGTGTAAATCCTTACACTAAAGACCCTCCAGCTGATTCAAAATGTTGCTGCTCGTGTACTCCCTGGAACATGAAAAAGAGATCATATTTCTCCTGTTCTAGCTTCTCTGCATTGGCTTCCAGTGAAATCCAGAATAAAGTTTAATGTTGTCCTCCTCACCTACAAAGTTCTAAATGGCCAGGCACCTTTGTATCTTAAAGAACTTCTAGTGCCTTATCACCCAATTTAGAACGCTGTGCTCCAAAATGGAGGCTTACTCGTAGTTCCTAGGATCTCTAAAAGTAATCTGGGAGGCAGAGCTTTCAGCTATCAGGCCCCTATTCTCTGGAACCAGCTTCCAGTTCAAGTCTGTGGGGCAGACATCCTCTCTTTAAGAGTAGGCTTAAAACCTTTCTTTTTGATAAAGCTTATAATTATAGCCAGTACAGGCTGGCCCATAGTTATGATGCTATAGTTCTAGACTGCTGGGGGATTTCCCATGATACACTGAGCTGCTCTGTTTCTCTACCTCGCTCTTTCTCTACTTCTTTTACTCTCTATTCTGTCATGTCCCAGTACTTGTGTTAGTAACATTGCCCCAGGGAGTTTCTCACCGGAGTCCCTCAGCCTTATTATCTCTCAGCCACCTGGTGATCTCTGTGTGACAGTTCTGCTAGCAACCTGCTAGAGAAAAAGGCGATTTCTTTTTTTTTTTTTTTTAACTTATTTTTTATTAACAATTTCTCCACACAGCTACAGTTTCAGGGTACAGTCAAAGACATGTAATCGCAAAAGAAATGTTTATCTCCATTACATGCTAACTCCGTTGGTGTCCTCTTCTTGCATTTTGCAATTAGTCCACTTTTCCCATTTTTCATTGAACTGTGTCTCTTGTAGTCTCAGTTAGTATGTAAGTTTTTCCATTACATATATCTCCTCCACAGTGCACAGCCACTGCTCCTCTGTCGGAGGTTCTGTTTGTACCATAATCTTGTAATTGCTTTCTTACTTGCAGATAACAATATTTTGAGAGATAGAGATATTTATCTTCTTTTTGTATAGTATCTTGTGTCAGATTTCCTAAGTAAAGTATCTTACAAGTTCTGGGTATTTCATATCCTATTATTTTTTTCAAACTCATCCAAATTTTATCCCAATATCCTTTCATCTTTTAACAAGTCCAAAATATGTGTGTGGTCCGCATCTGAATGCCCATATAATCTCCAACAGGGTTGTTGGGTAGATAATTATTTCCCTCTAATCTTAGGGGTTATAGAAAGTCTGACCAAATTTTTCCAGCAGAATTCTCTCCAGATCCTGGAGCTACTGGCCGTCCCCTGCATTTTACAAATATTTTCCCATTCCTCCTCTCTTATTTGTTCCTTCAGCTCACTTTCCCATTTAGGAGGTCTTTTTATTTAGCATTAAACTTTTATATAAAACTGAGATTACTCTGCATTTTTTCCTCTTATAGGCATTCAGAAAAGCCTCAATAATTTGGTTAACCGAATCAGTTTTAATCTCTTTCTCAAAGGAATCCCTTACTTGTAGGTACCGATATCATTCATATTCTTCCAATCCAAATATCTCCCTTAATTTTTCAGACCTATGCATTTTCCATATTTAAATCAATGTGAATATTGCTGTAATGCGTTTGTTCAACCATTGTTTAAATCCTTTATCATTTACACTGGGTATTAGCCTTGAGTCAAAAGATAACCAGCTATGGATCTTTATTTCTCTTTCTAGTTTATATTTTCCTACAATGATATTCCATATTTCCACTGTTGTTTTTGTTATCTGGTCAACTTGTGTTCCTACTTTGTCACTGAGTCCTTTGTGTGCTAGTAAATTTTGCATCTTAATATCCTTTGCTCCTATTTCAATAGTCTTCCATTTGAAACATGCTCATCGTCGCACCAGCATATCAAAGGTCTGACTTGTGTGGCATAGAAATAATCCTTGAGGTTTGGCAAAGCACGACCACCTTTATCTTTACCCCACCCCCCATAAATATAATAGCCTTGAAAGTATGTTCATCTTAAATAACCCTATTCTGGAGCGAAAATTTAAATTCAGTATTGACCATCTCTCCAACTTTCCTAGAACATTTTGATTTATTTTCCTGTAATTTGCATCATATAGACCATCTAGACTTTTTGTAACATTCACCCTAAATATTTAATTCATTCAGCATCCCAATTGAGCTTGTAAGTTTCCCTTATCTTTTGAAATGGAGAATCATTTATTGACAAAATTTGTGTTTTTGTGATATTGACTTTGTAACCTGAATAATATGCATATTTCTCGAGTGCACTCATTAGCTTTGGAAAACATTCATTAGGCTCTTTTACATATATTAATGTATCATCAGCAAATAACCCAATCTTATGTTCCCCTCCTCCTATCTCCACCCCTTTTATCTCTTCATCTTGCCTGATCATCTGAGCTAGTGGCTCTATATAGATCGCAAAGAGGCTTAGTGAAAGGCAACATCGCTGCCTTGTCCCCCTTTCCAGCTTGAATTGTTTAGTCAAATTACCATTTATTTTAATCCTTGCCATTGGTTCCTGATATAATGCTTTTATACTGTTCACAGATTCCTCATTAAATCCAAATCTTTCTAGGGCCTTGTATAGAATGACCAGTTCACGCTGTCAAAAGCTTTTCAGCATTTTGGATTGTGTCATCCTCATTCCCCTGAACATTTTCTACAATATGTAAAGTCCCCCTGATATTATCTTGTGTCTGCCTGTCCTTAATAAAGCCAGTCTAATCTTCATCTATTAAATCTTGCATTAATTTCTCCATTCTCTTAGCTATAATAAAAGTGTAAAGTTTAAAATCCATGTTTAAAAACGATATTTGTCTATAATTATTGCAGTATTCTTTATCTTTACCTTCTTTTGGAATGACAGAGATGATAGCCTCTTTCCAGGAAGGAGGGATCTTATTTTTCTTCAGAGTAAAATTAAATGACTCGGCCAATAATGGGATTAACTCTTCTTTAAAAGTCTTATAGAAAGAGCCCGCTAATCCATCAGCTCCTGGTGATTTGCCTGATTTTACATAACTAACTGCCTTCTTTACTTCTTTCACTGTTATTTTAGAGGTCAGCATTGTGTTATATTTTGTATCGTTGGTAAATCTAAATGATCCAAAAACTCTTTCATGTCATCTTTCCCTGCAGAAGCAGGTTGTGTGTTTAATTTTCTGTAGTATTTCTCAAACACTTTTTCTATTTCATCTTGTTCATCTAAAATTTTTTGGGATCATGTAAAAGTTTTTGGGAAGCCGGGTCTCTTATTTTATATATATTATTTAATGCTTGCTGTTTCTTTACACGCCCAGCTAATATTTTTGTAGCTTTAGGTCCTCCTTCGTAATAAGTCTGTTTAATAAATCTTGATCTTCTTTCCACTTCTACCAGCAAGATATCATCTATTTTTTTCCTAACTACTTTAATCTGACTTAATGTTACATTATCTTTTATGATAAATACTGTATATGAAATTAACTTTCCTTTAATTTCAACTTTAAAAGCATCCCATAACATTGTTGGGTCAACTTCTCCATTGTCACTTTCTTCCTTGTATCTATTTATTTCCCTTTTTAACTCATCCACTAGACCCTACTATTCTATTCAAGTCAATTATTAAGTAAATGGCGCCATGGTCTGATATATCTGTTGTTCCAATCTTGCACTCCCTCACTTTATTTTATCTGCCTTATTCATTAAAAAATAATCTATTCTGGAGTACATTACATGTGGAGCTGAGTAGTAAGTATAGTCCCTATTCTGTGGGTGAGGTTCTCTCCAAACATCCAATATGCCTATATCTGATAGCATTGTATTCATTTTTTATTTTTCTTTATGCTTGTTTTATCTAACCTATAGTTCAGTACCACATTAAACCACATTAAACCACATTAAAATCCCATATCCCATATCCCATAAAATCTCATATTAGTGTTCCTTCCGTTTCAAAATTTATAAGATCAAATATTTTCACGAAAAAAGATTTTTCACTTTCTGGAGGGGCATACATGTTTAATAGTGCCACCATCTGATTTTCTAGTTTGCTTTTTATCATTATATATCTTAACTCCTTATCACCTATCTCTTTAATTATCTCAAACTTTACGGTATTTAAAATCAAAATTGCACCCCCCGCCTTTTATGATTTTGTCCAAAGGAGCTGATAAAGGAATTCCTATAGCCTAATTTTTTCAACTTTTAATGTCCTCTCTTGGGTTAAATGTGTTTCCTGTAAAAACATAACCTTCTCTTTTCTAAATTTAGTCAAAGCCTTGTTCTTTTTTTTTTTTTTTTTTTTCATTATTTAGTCCATTAATATTCAAGGACACTACTCTTATGCAATTGTGTTATTGGAGACTTTCAAAATGGATTCTGACCCCTCAACTCTAGCTTTACCACACAAACAAACATAATATAGACAAACCCAGAAAATGAACTCCCCAGCAAATATTGACCTTGGTTCCAGTAGGCCTTGTTCCCCCATTATTAGAGATGAGGGATATCCTTTTGTGTATAAAGGGCCCCCCTTAAAGATGTGGGGAGCCCTTAAAATAGGTCTCCCCATTCTTCTAGTTAAGTCCAAAAGTCAATTGCTAATTTCCCCTGCCGCAGTTATTTTAAAGTTTGAACTTTAATTGAAGAAGTCTTTGGTTCTTCTAGTGAATCTACAACCCCATTTCTTCTCTCCTTCTCTCCAATGTGTTGCCATGACGAAGCTCTCAGTATCCTCGCTTCTAGTGTGGGTGTGTTACCGTCTTTCTCCTGTATCTCCATCCCTCTTTTACTCATGTCTCTTGCTACTTCTTTCGCGTTGCTATAGATCTTAGGTCCATCGGACCAGTGGATCTTAATTTTGCCCATAGGCATTTGGAAGCAAATCTTCTAATCTTTCAGGATTTTCTTTATCTCTGAGTAGGTTTTACGTTTCGTCATCACTTCTGTAGGGTACTCATGATCGAAAAATATCTGCTTCCCATCAATCTGTATTTTCCTTTTCCAAGCTTTTTGTGTTAGTATGAATGCTTTAGTCTCATATTTCAAGAAGTTTACCACGATGGTTCTTGGTGGTGCTCCTGATGGTGGTTTCTTCCTGACACTTCTATGTGCCCATTGTATTTGTAGTTCAGTCTCCTCTGGTATTTCTAACTCCCGATGTAACAGCCCATTTACCAGTGCCGGTACCCATTCATCATGTTCCGCCACATTGTAGATTCGAGTATTACATCGTCTCCCGTGTCCTTCCATTTCATTCACCAGAGAGCTCCCATCTCACCTCCTGTTTGAATCTTGAGAGGTCCTCCATCTCCTTTTTAAGTTCCCATATTTCTTTAGTAATATTTGTAAGCCCCTCAATTAGCAAGTGGTGTTGTGAATCTTCGCCATTTGCCTCGTCTGTAGACTCGTTGTTAACTTAGTGTTCTTCTTCATCGTTGGACATAATTTTTTTCCTTATACTTCTCTGCTTTCGTCCCCTACTCATTTTGTTTCATTTGCGTTTTGTTTCGTTTCGTTTTCTTCCGCTTATCCGGGTCAGGGTCGCGGGGGCAACAGTCTGAGCAGGGAGATCCAGACACTCCTCTCCCCAGACACTTCCAACAACTCCTCCGGGGGGACACCAAGACATTCCCAAGCCATGCCCGAACCACCTCAACTGGCTCCTCTCAACGCGGAGGAGCAGCGGCTCTACTCTGAGCTCCTCCCGGATGTCCGTGCTCCTCACCCTATCTCTAAGGCTGAGCCCAGCCACCCTGCGAAGGAAGCTCATTTCGGCCGCTTGTATTCGCGATCTCATTCTTTCGGTCACTACCCAGAGCTCATGACCATAGGTGAGAGTTGGGACGTAGATTGACCTGTAAATTGAAAGCTTTGCCTTCTGGCTCAGCTCTCTCTTCACCACAACGGACCGCTTCAGCGTCCGCATCACTGCCGACGCTGCTCCAATCCGTCTGTCAATCTCCCGCTCCATTTTCCCCTCACTCGTGAACAAGACCCCGAGATACTTGAACTCCTCCACTTGGGGAAGCGACTCTCCCCCGACCCAGAGTGGGCAATCCACCCTTTTCCGGCTAAGAACCATGGCCTCAGATTTAGAGGTGCTGATTCTCATCCCTGCCGCTTGACACTCGGCTGCAAACCGTCCCAGTGAGAGCTGGAGGTCACTGTTCGATGAGGCCAACAGGACCACGTCATCTGCAAATAGCAGAGACGGAATCCGGAGGCCACCGAACCCGACTCCCTCCGCCGCTTGGCTGCGCCTAGAAATTCTGTCCATGAAAATTATGAACAGAACCGGTGACAAAGGACAGCCTTGGCGGAGACCAACCCTGACTGGGAACGGGTCTGACTTACTGCCGGCAATGCGAACCAAGCTCTGACTCCGACAATACAGAGATTGAATAGCCCGTAACAAAAGGCCATCTACCCCATACTCCCGGAGCACCCCCCACAGGATACCTTGGGGGACACGGTCATAATCCTTCTCCAGATCCACAAAACACATGTGGACTGGTTGGGCAAACTCCCATGCCTCCTCCAGTACCCTCGTGAGGGTATAGAGCTGGTCCAGTGTTCCACGGCCAGTACGAAAACCACATTGCTCCTCTTGAATCCGAGGTTCCACTAGCAGCCGCACTCTCCTCTCCAGCCCCCTGGAGTAGACCTTCCCAGGGAGGCTGAGGAGTGTGATTCCCCGGTAGTTGGAACACACCCTCTGGTCCCCCTTCTTGAATAGGGGGACAACCACACCTGTCTGCCACTCCAAAGGCACAGTCCCCGATGTCCACGCAATGTTGCAGAGGCGTGTCAACCAGGACAGCCCTACAACATCTAGAGACTTGAGGAGTTTGGTACGAATCTCATCCACCCCCAGGGCGCTTCCGCCGCGGAGTTGTTTGTCAGCCCCAGCGACCTCGACCCCAGTGATGAGAGAGCCCAGCCCAAAGTCCTTACGGCTCTGCCTCATCCTCGGAATGCGTGTTGGTGGGATTGAGGAGATCTTTGAAGTATTCCTTCCACCGCCGAACTAGACTCAGTTGAGGTCAGCAACTCCCCTCCCAATCTGAAGACCATGTGGAGGGGGTTCTGCTTTCCCCTCCTGAGCTGCCAAACAGTTTGCCAAAATTTTCTTTGGCGCCGACTGGAAGTCTTGTTCCATGGCCTCACCAAACTCCTCCCACACCCGGGTTTTTGTCTCAGTGACCAC
>KV751327.1:2921217-2979117 GCA_001698575.1 Mola mola | reverse complement strand
CCCGTTCCCCAACCCGAAGGTGCAGGGAAGCAACCCTTTCGTCCACGGGGGTAAACTCCAACACATTGGCTGAGAGCCGGGGAGCTATTAATAAGCCCACGCCTGCTCTCCGCCTCCCACCTGGGACAACTCCAGCATAGAACAGAGTCCAACCCCTCTCAAGAAGACTGGTTCCAGAACCCGAACTGTGCGTTGAGGTTAGGCCGACTATATCTAGCCGGTATCTCTCAACCTCTCGCACAAGCTCAGGTTCCTTCCCCATCAGAGAGGTAACATTCCATGTTCCGATAGTCAGCTTCAGCAACCGGGTATCAGACCGCCAAGCCCCCTGCCTTTGACTACCACCCGATCCATATAGCACCGGACCTCTATGGCTCCTCCTGTGGGTGGTGGGCCCACATGAGGACGGACCCATGTTTCCTTTTCGGGCTGAGCCCGACCAGACCCCATGGAAAAAGGCCCGGCCACCAGGCGCTCGCCTACGGACCCCTTCCCCAGGCCTGGCTCCAGGGCGGGGTCCCGGTATCCCTCCGGACAGGGTACACAAGTCCTTGTTCTTCACCATCATAGAAGTCTTCGAATCGAGCTTTGTCTGGCCTCTCACCTAAGACCAATTTGCCTTGGGTGACCCTACCAGGGGCAAACAGCCCCTGACAACATAGCTCCTCGGATCATTAGGGCACCTAAACCCTTCCACCACGGTAAGGTGGCGGTTCCATTTAGTGTCAAGTTAAAATTCATGTTTGTCGTCTTTTCATAATTTTGTGGGGATATAACACTGAATCGACTTGGGAACCCTGCTCTACGCTGCCATCCTGCTCCGTGCCCCGAAAACAGGAAGGCCATTTCAAGATTGGGTATATATCGACTACAGGCATTTCAAAATTGAGATTAGAAAAATTGTAAATTAGACCATGGATTCTGATTGAAATTAATTTCATATCCTCTTTTTGTACCTTTCAATACTCTATACTATGGACATACTTGAGTTAGTACCATAGAAGTGTGGAGGTATGATTTGGACTTTCACAGTCCTATGGCTGGGTGGGGGGGTGAATGGTTGATGGACCGAATTTACACAGTTAATGATGGTGGTTTAGATGAATAAATAATGTGGGTATATCAGTGGCCATGCATTTATTGTAAACAACCAGCCATATACACATAAATAGATCACTGGTTTATGAAGAATTTATAAACATCAGTGTTAATTAAATATTGACTTGACCTGCTGCATGCGTAAGAATCGTCTCTGCTGAAATAATTTCATATTCATGCACATATGTAATTGTTAAACCAATGTTGGCCTTTTGTCAAACTTTATTTTTAGTGATTCACAGATTACAATTTGATGGGCCGAATTTTTATCTTAAAATGTGATCTTCAGATACTGATTCTCGACAATTCTTTTTTTTTTTTTTTAATACTGTAATTAACACCATTTAAAAACAACTTTCTTTACTGCAAAATTTTAGGCTCAAAATTGAGTTTTACCTCTCTGGTTCTTAGCCTCTTCAAACGTCATTTTAAGCTGGTGATAGTGTTTTAAAGTGTCTGATTAGGTTTGTTATTCCAAACGTTTTTTTTCAGGAGTTCCCCCACGGTTTACTTGGGCTTTATATGTATTGCAAATTTTGAACTTGGTGATTGAATTCTTTGCCCACAGTGAAGAACTTCCACACACACGAACATGCTTTATGTTAGCATGTGGCTGCAAGTGTGTGTGCGGCTGGGAAATTTTGGCCTGCCCGCTGTGCTTATAACATGTGGCACATGCATAGGACTTTGAAAAAGGCAGGCTAGACACTGTTGGCATGCTGCTGCCCTCTTCTGCCTCTTCTTTTAGCTACCTTTTTGCACCTGCTCTATATTAGCTGGTATGGAGTGTAGGAATTTTATCGGTTAGATGGGTAGAAGTGATCGGCTCATAATCCAAAATTCAGGTAGGTCCGGATGTATTTGGACAGTGGCAGTTTTTTATCACTTTGCCTCAGCTTTAATTTAAGAGGTTTCGAAAAATATTGCATTTACCGTTTCGGAATTACAACCATTTTAGACAGAGTACCTCCATTTTCAGGGCTCGAGAGTATTTGGACAATTGACTGACGAGCTCTGTCATGGCCAGGTGTGGTCCGTTCCCTCGTTGCTTAGACAAATGGGGCAGTATACGTAAGTGTATTGTGGTCGTGTATAGAAGCACCGTCCTCCCTTGGGCAGGGACATGGCTGCTCTTCTTTGCTCTGGATGGGCTGCAGGTTGCTGTGGTGGCTTGGTTCCTTCCTGGCCCTCCCTATATTCAACCCACATCCCTTGACAGGCTTACAGATGCACGCAAACAATGCACACACAAATATGAACACACTGAATCACTTGTTGTCATTTTGTACAGTGGTTGCAGTTTTTTTTTTGTTTGTTTCTCTTTTGTTGTTGTTGTTGTTGTGTTTTGTTTTGTTTTTCAGGATGTTTGTCTGCTTACATCCTGCTGTCTTACTTTTCTTTCGTCCCTTCCTACTCCAACCCCACTGTCTGGTCCAGTTACCTCATTTAACAATAAATACATTCAATTGAAAGTATACAACAAGAGGAGTCCCTGAACTCTACTGTTTGGAACAAGGCATCCAGGTCCCCATTCTGGCATGCCAAGAAGCTGGGCAGGACATATAAAAATAAATAAATTGGTTGACAGAGACAGTTTGAATAAGTATGGAAATGAGTATTAAAAGCGTTAATACCATAACCTTGAATCAAATCAATTAGAGCCATTGGTTTTTTTTCTCCCGTGAGACCTAGAATGGCAATTTAGCCTTCTTAGACTTTAGTTCATCACACTGAATCCACAGCGACAGCAGTATTACAGAGGAAGGGGGGCATGTTCCAAGACAGCCTCCCAACAAGCCAGTCATCAGCTAGACTTACCAGTCCAAAACCAGAGAGCGATGTGTATAAATTGCACAAAAATCAAAGTTTCCGTTTTATAATAAGTTCAGAGGGGTACACTATGGCGAAGCAGGTTTGGCCAGGCTTTCTTTGTGAGAGCTGGCTTGGAAAACCTAGAGTTATATTTAGGGATTATAGGTATCACAAATGTGGTTATCTAATGTCTTTGTTAACTCAGGCTTTCTGCTTCAGATTCTTTGCGAGTTCACATAAAAAGGAGCGTTTTGTGCATCATTTGACTCTTCCACTAAAAATTGACGGATCAAGTGCTGCCTTCTTCATTCAAAATCATCATGCAAAACGGATGCAACATTGTTGCTGCTAAAGCATGGGGAAATAGCATCAAAAACGTGCTGATCATGAAAATTCAACACATTCAACACACATGGATTCTTCTACTTTGTGGTAGTAGAAGAATCCATTTTTATAAGTAGTGTTTTTTAAACTCTAGTAGCAGCAGTGTAAACACACTTAGCCACCAATCAGAAACATAGAGTAAAACCATCCAAAGTGTTCAATAGTACCTGGTCGGGGGATCTAATAATGCAGAGACACACAGGGAGCTTTCTAAATCGGTAGTCGTTTAAATAATAAAGGTCAAAACCAGGAATTCAAATTATGCGAAGGTACAGATAAGGATAAGGCAAACTCGGTAAGCTGAACACGGAATACAGATCGGACACAAGGAGATTTACACAGAATAAATGCTGGACTGCTCGCTAGAAAGACAAGACAATCTGGCACAAGAGGAAGGGAACAAGGGGGTCAAATACACAAAGGAGAAGTAGACAATTGGACACAGCTGAGGGACAACACTTGACAGGACATGGGTAGTAAGACACAAACAGAACTTCAAAGTAAAACAGGAAACACCGAATGACCCTAACAGACAGACAGCTGACACTAGCAGACCCTGACAGATAGCTGCTAAGCCTTCATAAATTCTTTAATGTATGGATGATATGATGTGAAAAAGTCTTAATATTATCCAAAGTTAAAATTGTTTCTCTGCATTACTGACCTTGATGTTACCATGTAGTAGAGAAACACAGTGAAATGCATATAAGATTATAGCCTAGGCTATAGACTATAACGCATTTCTGCTGCTCAGAATCTATATCTATATCATCAGAAATGGAATTAATGAAAAGGAAAAACACTGTTAATAGCAAACTTTTCAGTGAAAACTGTGAACATAACCTGGTTCCGCCGGATTTGCAACATGACTTACCATGGTGATCTAGCCAGGTCAAACCTTTTGTTATGCGGACAACCCTGGCTTCCTGCTCAACATACTTCACTAAGACACTAATCTGTCTTCATAGTACACCCGTGTGGTGGCAGAAATTATCTCATTGGCTGTGTTCAACATTGGTTAGAGGGGCTAAAGCACAATCAGTAGAGTCGGAGTTCTCACCCTTTATAAAGAACGTATAAATGACTAGCTAAAGGGCATATTTGTATAACTAACACTTGCCTGTTGCTTCCGTCTTGTGCAGCTATACAACAATCAACGTACTAATGCTACATCAGAGCAGGTTGCTAATATGCTAGCATTTGTAAATCAGTGAGTTTCTGTCCAGTCATTTGGTTTACTGTCTACTTACCCCCTTGTCTATCAGGACTGCACAATTAATTGCAAAATAATCAATATTGCAATATTCAAAGCACAAGAAGCTGCAGTTGAGCCAGCTTTACTTAGACATAGATTACCACCCCTGTCTAAATAAATATAAGCCACATAACTTTCAAGGCTGTAAACACAGAACCTTAGCATTACAGTTTCACTCTGGTGCTGTATAGACAGTTGGTAAAAAAACAAACAAAAAAACATTCATTTCTGATTGAACTTGACACTTCTAATCTTGACCGAGCCGGCTAACTAAGAAGCTTATCTAATTAACTGCAACACTTTCATTTTTAATTAGGCTTCTTTTGTTAAGTGAATTTGTATGACAAATTAACCTTAACCAAGGCTTTCTTCCTTCCTTACTATCTTTTTCTGGCCTGTCATTCCCTCTTTTCATCTTTTTATCTTTAATTTTCACCCTGTTCCACCTACTCTTGGCAGCTGCAATCTCTTTTTAATGTGCATCTATTTAAAGATCCAAGGTCCTGCCAACTGGAGTTGTATTCAAGAAAAAAAAGGCAGACTCTATGAACTTTATGTCTTCTGCAGTATGGTGTTGCTTCAGACAATGCTCAGAAATGTGGAAGCAGGAAAAGTAGGCCACTGGATTAGTCGAGAATATGTGATGTGCTTATTTAAGTGCATCACTAAGTGCAAGATTCAGAGGGTTCATCTGTGTAGGTGAAGAATAATAATTAGAATATGTCAATAATAGAACAGAATGAGTCAAACTAGTGAATTCTTGTATGTGTCTTGTGTAAATACAATATTTCATTTCCGATGTGTGTGCACGTGTCTGTTTTCCAGCACTGGGAGGTGTGTAAAGTGATAACAGAGTTATTTATCCTGGTACCCCCACTGGTTGGCCTCAAAGGAAATCTGGAGATGACCCTGGCTGCTCGTCTCTCCACTGCTGTAAGAACAATGATGAATGACATTTAATGTCATATTTACTTCAAAACTTGAAAACCTACTTCAAGCTTTGTGTTTGCTAAAGACACAACCTTTTAAGACAACACTTTATGACTTAAACTTAATACTATATTTAGAATTTATTATATACACAATATGAACTGAATTAGAAGATCTTTGACACATTTTGATATCATATGATACCATTTTAAAAGTTTTACTGTACTTTTAAAAGTACAGTAAGATTAGGCATGATCACTTGAAATTCATTCATTCATTCACTTTCTACCGCTTATCCCGTTAGGGGTCGCGGGGGGGGCTGGAGCCTATCTCAGCATCTTGGGGCAGAGGCGGGGGACACCCTGGATGAGTCGCCAGTTCATCGCAGGGCTGACATGTAGAGACAAACAACCATCCACACTCACATTCACACCTACGGGCAATTTAGAGTGACCAATTAACCTACCCCCAGATTTGCATGTTTTTGGAATGTGGGAGGAAGCCGGAGTACCCGGAGAAAACCCACGCAGACACAGGGAGAACATGCGAACTCCGATCACTTGAAATGAAATATATATTATATAATATCTATTAGTATCTGAATATAAAATTATTCAGACACTTCCTAACATTCTGATTAAATTTTAAGGACCAACTCAGGACAGTTAGGGCCAAGCAATAGGTCTGTAAGAATTTTTGGTTTGTTTAAGATTTAGATTTTTTGTTTTCAGTTATCATTAAATGGCTATATGGAATACCAAATAATTTCATCCCTACCTCTTAGTCAGGTAATTTTGGTCCATGTGGGTCTGACTTAGTTATTGCTATTTTTGGTCAGCCACTCTACACGAAAGCTTAATGATACATATGAAGTGCAGAACTATCCCCCAGCCCAGTTATCTGTGCTTTAAAAATCATGGATAAAAACATGACAAAATGCAGTACTGCTGAAAAGTTGAGGGAGAAAAAAAAGTATCCCTCAAGGCAGGTGCAGCAAATTGTTGGGTCCAAATTTTAATCAGTCTATCAATGATGTTTTAACATTTAAATCGCAAAAAAGCAGAATATGCATACAATTATTTTTTTTACTTATTGTTGGCCTTACTCTCATATTGCAATTATGCAGCAGACTAAGTATCGAACAATGTTATACACTATTCCTAAACTGAGCCACAGTTCTTTTTGATCAGGACAAAGACCATTACTTTTCTATGGGGAATGTTTCACAGCTGTAATTTTGGTTTAGATCAAACTGGAAAGTTTGAAAGATTGGAATAACCAGATCAGGTTAAAGCAGCCTAAGAGGGATTTGAAAACAAAATATAGTTTATCGGTTTTAAATTCTGTTCTTGCGTGCTCATTCAAGTTAATCTAGTTACTCAGTAACAATCAAGAAAAATGTATTTGAATGAAGAATACATTTGGCAACTAATAAAGAACCTTTTAAAGTACTTAAAGTGTAGTATTTTTTTTTTTTTACTATTTGTTTTTTACTAGCATTTAATTACTTCTTAATTGCTAAAATGTCCCTGCTGCATTCCCTAGACTTATGACATTGTTCCTACCACTCTGTACTGCTGTGCTAAATATTAATTTCTGTATAAATTGCAATTCCCAAATCCAAGGTTTTAAAAAGAACAAGAACTTTTTTTACCTGGGGAATTTTGGTAATTTCAGCCTTAAACAATAGAGTACAATGTTTTAGTATGTAATTGTACCTCATGAACCCCCTATAACTTGACCGATTGAAATCACTTCTTCCACTGCTTCATAATTAGAATTATGGTGTCCATGTTTTTAGGCCAATACCGCCCAAATGGACGACCCTGATACACAATGGACCATGGTCTGCAGCAATCTGGCACTTATACAGGTAACATATCGTATACCCACATAGTAATGGTCTTTGTTTAGGTACTTGTGGTACTTTTTGTCCATCTGTTACTCTGTCTGTCCATTTACTTCTGCTTATCTGGGACTGGGTCATGGTGGCAGCAGGATAAGAAGTGTATACCCAGCAACACTTTCTAACTCCTCCAGGGGCATACATTACAGTTACAGCTAAGTCCATAAATATTTGGACAGTGATACAGAGTTGAATATGAAAACAAGCAATCCAGATGTGATTGAGGCATACACTTTCAGCTGTAATTCAATTTGTATCCCAAGAGTATCATTTTGGAATTAAAGCTATTGTCAAATAAAGACCCCCCATTTTCAAAGGCTCAAAATTCATTGGGCAATTCTTTGACAACCAGACAACCAGTTCATGGCCAGCTG
Source organism: Mola mola (assembly GCA_001698575.1). NCBI lineage: Eukaryota > Metazoa > Chordata > Actinopteri > Tetraodontiformes > Molidae > Mola > Mola mola. The sequence goes on along the minus strand of KV751327.1, from coordinate 2,971,358 downwards.
TTGTGTCTTCCTTTGTGATACCTTGACAAAGTAAGATAAGAGTAAGACATAGGGTCTTGATTTCTAATACAATAGAATAGAATAGTATAGATCATTATTGTCACTGTTACAGGAATAATGAAAATCAGTTTAGCAGCTCTGTTTAGCAGCAAATCCTAACATGACAATGAAAAAGATTATTTAAAGCTATTTTATAAAATTGTACCAGTATATACATATGAACAACTCTATACAACAGAGTAAAAATTAGAAACAGAGCAGAATGATACATATTATATGTGTTATATATGTGCTGCCAATTAGACTGATGGTGGGTGGTTATTCAGTCTGTGGTTTTTGGTGTCTGTGTGTGTGTGTGTGTGTGTGTGTGTGTGTGTGTGTGTGTGTGTGTGTGTGTGTGTGTGTGTGTGTGTGTGGTGGTGAGGGGGTGCATTTAACAAAGTAAAGGTCTCAGAGGGACAGCAAAAAACACTAGGAGTGGTCAAACTAACTGTTTGGTACATTCTATAAAAGAAGGAATCCACTGGGAAGTTCAGCAAAACCAAAAAGCCTGGAAGACTACGGTGGACAATTAAAGTGGATGATCACAGAATTCTTTTCTTGATTAAGAATAAAACTCCTCCACAATATCCAGACAAAACAAGAACAATACTGATGAGGTAGATGTAGATCATTGTCAAAAGTCTATAAGGAAAAGACTTTTTCATGAACGAAAATAAAGACAATTTATAACAAAGTACAAACTTATAGTAAAATTCAAGAACAAGAAGGCCAGAGTAGAATTAGCTAAAAATCATTCAGATAAGGGCAGATGAAACCAGAGATGAAAACCAAGATGAAATTCTCTATAATGAGGTGGCTGTGGCTGGATGGTAGAGCGTTAATCCAGTGATCATAAGGTTCCTGGTTGGATTCCTGACCCTGGAGCTAATATTGTGAAGTGTCCTTGAGCAAGACACTGAAACCCAAATTGCTCCTGATGAGCAGGTGGCACCTTGCGAGGTAGTCTCTGCCACCAGTGTATGAATGTGTATGTCGGTGGGTGAATGCCAAAAGTACTTTGAGTTGTCAAAATCACTACAAAAGTGCAATATAAGTACAAGACACTTACCATTTAGAAAAGTCTGGGCAGAGTGTATTTTGGGTGGAAAGACCTACAAAAAGCAAAAACTGAAGGCAGCTGCAGAAATGGATTGGCAAAGCATTTCAAGAGAGAAAACAGCATTTGGTGATATCCATGTATTCCAGGTGTTTTTTTCATTAAAGCATTAAAAACAATCCTTGAATTTAGATTTATATTAGTTTGTCCAATTAATTTCTAGCCTCTGGAATTTGTACAAAATGGCTGTAATTCCAAGAAGTGCAGTACTCTTGCGATATCCCTCAGTTACAGTTGAAAGTCTACACTTCAATCACATCTTGATTGCATTTTTTTTTAAATCCATTGTTGTGCTGTATAAGGGCAAAATAACAAAAATTATGTGACTGTCTAAATACTTATGGACCTAACTGTTTAATCCCTCCAGTGAGCACTCTTTCTTACTTTTCTTTTTCTACTTGATTGTATTTTCTATTCATTATTATGCTGCAGTTACTGTACATAGTATCTCAGTAATGGTGTCAGTGTTACACTGTCTGAATAATTCCAATATATCCGAATGAAAACTAACAAGATGTTAAGTTTAGACCCCAGTCCTAATTAGAAATACAGCAAAAGGTACCAGGGTTTTTACTCTAAGGTGTCTCACATGTCAATGCTGTCAAATCACAGTACTGTACATGTACATGTTAAACAATGTTTAAAGAAAATTTAAAAGTGATGCAATGTTTGAAACATATGCTCATGGTATCAGTCAATAGAAAATGATAATACATAATTAAAATCAGCACTTAATGTAATTTTGTGGTTCATAATATAAGTACATTTTAAAGTATAAAAATATTGAATGCTAAACTTGTTTACTTGATTTACTTTATACACCAAAAATGATTGATTGAGAAAATAGTCATAGAGATAAAATACAGTTAGCATGTCACCATACTGTATTTCCCTGCTTTGCTCTACTCGTAAGAAGGTTCTCATAGTGTTTCTTCATTTTTGGCAGGTTCAGGCAACAGTGGTGGGCTTCCTTGCAGCAGTGGCAGCCTTGTGTTTGGGAGCCATTTCTAGGGGAGGCATTGAACTGGACCAGGCTGCGGTTCTCTGTGCTAGCAGCGTCACCACTGCCTTTGTAGCTGCTCTGTCTCTTGGTAATTAACGTTCTGAATAAAATTTTAAGAGTTTCTGATTGTTTTGGCTCACATATCACTACAGAGATTCAGTTTTCAAAAACAAAATCTCCCTTAGCATAGCTACCTTGGTGTAACTGTTTTCTATTCTATATAGCTTGTTTCTAGATGCATTGACAAACAGTAGATGTGTTTTTTTTTATTTTCCTTTGCATTATAGATGGGCTAATTAGCTAAAATTATTTTGAAAAGAAGAAAAAGATGTTCTCATTTGCTTTACTGATTTTTCCTTTTTAATGTTTAGCTTAAGGAGAGAAGGAACTCTATTGCTACTGGTTCTCTTTATTTACCGATATCTTGTCAATGTATTGAGTCATATCTTAGAGGAGAGTCACCTCTTTCCAGTTTTTACTCTTCCTCAAGCCGTTTTAATATTTTTCCATATATTATTTTTCTTGTTTTGCATAGTAGCACCTATTTTCTTATTCTTATGACTTATTTTTTTTATAGCAAGCCGACATCAGGTGAGGCTGGTTAATTTTCTAAAAATTGTCTTTTATAGAGAATGAACAGCTGTGAGCTTTTTTTGTATTTATTGTGTCTTGTAATCATGAATTACTGCTGTCTCCCAGAATACACTGAATCTTTTTTTATTTTTTCCTTTTAAGTCCACATGATAACTGTCTCTTCATCTTATTTTCTGTTTCTGGAGGCCTGGTGATGATTGGAGTGATTATCAGCTCCAGGAAGGTGGGGATCAACCCTGACAATGTGGCCACCCCCATCGCAGCCAGTCTGGGTGATTTGATCACCCTGTCCCTGCTTGCTGGTGTCAGCAGCTTACTCTATGAATATATAGGTGCGGAAATACAGTAACACTGTAGGTGGAGTCATGGTGTTGGGTGAGCTGGACCTCTGGTTTATGATTTTAGCAGGCACTGAAACAGCTCACACCTGGATTTTTACATTTTCTGCCTGTAGGAGCAAACTGTGAATGTTGCAGTCATACAATGTGATTTTGTTATTGAAATGTATTCATATGTGAGGGAATATTTTGCCAATTGCATAGAAGTCCCTCTTTTAACACACCATGCTGATAATCAGAACACAAGATGGTAGCAAAGCTCGTTTCTTTTATTTGAGTAATCATGATTTATTCCAAGCACTTCTCTCAGTTAGGATTTTTCATGTAAGTGGCCTACCTCTAAGCTGTTGTAAGGTTAATGTGATTAAATGTGTGTAAAACTTCTGTGTTTTCTCCATGTGGAACAGGGGAGAATTGATAAACGTTAATAGATACTGATAACTTCTATCATAATATGTTCGATTATTGCTCATTTCTCCCGTGAATGTAAAGCTGGCTTTTGTTTCTGTTCATTTTTAGTGACCATCAGTGAGTAATAAGTAATTCTTCCCCTTTTTATGCCTGTTCATGCCTCACAGATACGTGGTACTTGGCCCCTCTTGTGTGTCTTGTCTTCCTGGCTCTGATCCCACTGTGGGTGGTGGTCGCCCAACAGAACCTTCAGATCAGGGAGGTTCTTCGCTCAGGGTGGCAGCCTGTTATAATGGCTATGTCAATTAGTAGGTATGCACTCAAACAGACTTTTGAATTGTTTAACATTCTTAGCCTGGCTGTGGCTAGGGCCTACTGCAATGGATATCTTGTAAGAGCAGTGCAGTCTAGTCAGACGACATTTACGGTAACACAGGTCAAAAGGAACTCACAAAAGAGTCTCATTTAAAAACTTTCTTACATTTGATGTTCTAAATTAAAACAAACATTACAATAGTGGAATAATGTTTAAAGTTAGAGGATGTTGGTTAAAGTTATATTGGCAAAGAAGTTGAATAAATGCATGATGTCAATAATGATAAGATTTTTGCCATAATCGAGTAGCTGCCATATTTATAATGAGGCTCTGATTTTCTTTGTGTTCATGATTTCCAGTTTTGGAGGCCTTATACTGGATAAGACAGTGAGTGATCCCAGCTTTCAGGGCATGGCTGTCTTTACACCTGTCATTAATGGTAAGCTGGTCTTTACAGAGGAATGATACCACAAGATGAACTAAACTGTGAGTTTAATTTGAATTTTATGCATATCGAGGAATACAATTAAAATTGTAATGTCTCCCCCCATAGTGATAGTTTAAAAACACTGGGATTAAAACTGTATTTGGCAGATGTTTATATAGCCGAGTTTGGCAGTTCAGGTTGTGCTATTAATGTGCTGTCAGTATGACTGCAAACAGAATGAAAATGCTGCAGACTCAGGAGAGTGGAGATTAATCCCAACAAACGCATATTACTGATAATGGCAAGATGGTTGTTGAAAGTTGAGATCAAAATTATGAAACACTAAGAAGATATGGAACAATATAAAGAATCAAATCTGTCATAATGTGAAATGCAAGAGCATCATAAAAAAAAACAAAAAAAAACAAGATTGCTGTTTAAACAAATGTATTGAAAATTGCTGTGCTCAATATTAATAGCCCCCTTGTGAATTTATCAGGTGAATGAATGGTGGTAAATTTCAACCTATACCTGCCACAATCAATCAGGCTTCAAATCACGCGTAACTATTAAATGGACTCGGGCGAACAGGGGTTTAGGCACTTTCAGGATTGATTGGATCAGGTTATGTTTGGAAAAAGTTCTGTGAAGACTCGTGGTGAAGGCTTCAATCACCCAAGGAAAATGCTATTATTTGTACAGCAGCACATCAAACTCAGTTTTAAGTTTGCCTTCAAAATTACGCAATTAGGATGAGCTGGAACAATTTGCCATGTAGCATGACATGGCAATGGCTTAAGGATCCCTCAAGAAACATGTGCTTTCCTAGTTTGGAACTGCACTAAGACATAGCTGTCAGTTGTGAATCTGAAAGGTTACATTATTGACTGTTGATTGTCAGAAAAAAAATGTTGGCCTCCTTGTTTTTCTTTTATTTCAACTCAATGCATCAAGTTGTCAGTTTTTGTTTATGTAGTGCCAAGTCAAAACAAAGGTTGTCTTAAGATGCTTTTCATAAAGAGCAGGTCTAGACCATACTCTGAGATTTAGAACCAACAGTCAAACCGTGAACAGGTACATTGCAAAAGTAGCGAGGAAAAAAGGCAGAAATGTTGGAGTAGAACAAGGTTCAAAGATGATGGCCATTTGCTTTGACCAGCTGGGTTAGTATAATAACATTAATACTACTAGTAACCACAGAAGAGATGCACTAATTGACTGGTCCAGAACTATAAATGGGCATTTTTTAGCTTGGCTGACCGTAACTGAAAATAAGCCGAGCAGCCCACTTTTTTCACATTATGAGCCAATCAGTTCAACATTTCTAATTCCTGCACTCCATACCAACTAATAAAGAATGGGTGCAATAAGTGTCTGGCCCGTCTCTTCAAAGAAGAAGTTGCATGCTTGCGCCACACCTCATACACACAGCGGGCAGACAAAACATCCCAGTCATGCGTACATTCGCAGCCAAACACTAACATATTCATGTCGGTATTGTGTAAGTTCTTCACTATGGGTCAGTCTTGTCAGTGATTGTCAGAGAAGCTAGTATTTTAGCATTCTTTAATGTCTGACAATATATTGTGGTTGTTTTATGATTAATAAAATAACTTAAAAACAGTGAATATCTCACATATTGTTTCTTTAAAAGTATATAATACTTGAAAATACAAACACCATAGCCTCAATCTAGACTCTATCATTTTTGTCCAAGAATAAAAAATAACCAGGTTATGTTTAGCCTCTTTTATTACAATTAGCCTTTTTTTTTAAATTATATCATCAATCGTCAATTGTGGCAACATCAAGTGCATATTAATATCAGTTTGAAGCATTAAAAAGTCCCCCCACATTAGGGCTTTAAATCACCAGTTAATTCACAATACAAAATGATATTGATTCTTTGGACAATGATCCGATATTTTCTGATATCACATCCACAATATGGATGGATAGAGATTTGATTCGATTTAGGGGCCCGTGATCTATATCAGATGATATTAATTACCTATGTAACACAATCAGTTAGACTTCAATTTTAAAAAAGAAAATTTATATGAATTGACAATTTTATTGCTGACATGTTTCAGACATTTAAATGATTTTTTTTAACAATTGTGAAAGAATGTTTTACATTCTACAGAACATGATATCAACAAACTAGAAAAATGACCAGCTGAAAGTTATATGCCTCCGCAAGGCATACAAAGTAAACAGTGAATGTTCAGTGTTGTTTCAAGGAGAAGAGGTGGGGTCGTTTATGCAGTAATCCCCTTTACACTGTAACCTGTTCTCCAGTAATCGGAAGGTTCCTGGTTCAATCCCAGACCTTGTAGTTCACATGTCAAAATGTCCAGCAAGGTAGTCCCTGCCACCAGTGTGTGAATGGATGAATTCACAACCTATAATGTAAAAGCACTTTGAGGGGTCAAAATAACTAGAAACGCTATATATAAATACAGGACATTTCCCATCATTATATTTAAGTTGTAATAGAGGTTTATGCCAAATTTGACAAAAATCCCTCAATGAATCCATCTATCCATCCATTTTCTACTGCTTACCCTGTGCAAGTCGCGGGGGGTGCTGGAGCCTATCCTAGCATCATCAAGCGAATGCGGGATACAACCTGGACAACTCACCAGTTTAATGTTTTTGAAATAATGTGCTCACAAGATGTGATGTCACAGTGGTCAAAGGTCAAAGTCTACTGATCCAAGGCTTTGATTTCACTGTTGGCTGTCAATGCCAGTTCAACAACTTAAATCAGCTCCAGACCTTTTATTGACTTCATTTGTTTTGAAGTGGACAAGTAATTTAAGCACAAGGGTGACGTATGGAGTTGTAGCAACAATAGAGGGATAAAGCTGATGAGCCACACAATGAAGATGTGTAGTGTAAACAAGGCTAAGAGAAGAAGTGATGATTGTGTGCAGCAGTATGGTGTCATGCCAAGAAAAAGCACTACAGACGCCATGCTTGCTTTGAGAATGCTGATGGAGAAGTATAGAGAAGGTCAGAAAGAGTTGCATTGTGTCTTTGTGGATGTAGTGAAAGTCTATGACAGGGTGCCGAGGGAGGAACTGTGGTTCTGTATGAGGGAGTCTGGAGAGGCAGAGAAGTATGTTAGACTGGTGCAGGATATGTGTGAGAGCAGTATGACATTGGTGAGGTGTGCTGTAGGAGTAAAGGATGGCTTCAAGGACTGCATCAAGGATTGGCCCTGAACCCCTTCTTGTTTGTTATGGTGATTGAAAGACTGACAGATGAGGTCAGGCTTCCTGCCTGGACGATGATGTTTCGCAGATGACATTGTGATCTGTAGTGAGAGCAGGGAGCAGGTAGAGGAAAACAGGGAGAGGTGGGGGTATGCACTGGAAAGAAGAGGGATGAAAGTCAGTCGTAGCAAGACAGAATACATGTGTGTGAATAAAAGAGGGGCAAGTGGAACGGTGAGGTTACAGGGAGGACAGGTGGAAAAGGTCCATGGGTTTAAGTACTTAGGTTCAACTGTTCAGAGCAACATGCAGTGTAGTAAAGAGGCAAAGTAGCCGGTGCAGGCAGGGTGGAGTAGGTGGAGAAAAGTGTAAGGAGTGATCTGTGACAAAAGAGTAGCAGCAAACGTGAAAGGAAGGTTTTACAAGAGGGTAGCAAGACCAGCAATGTTGTTTGGTTTGTAGATGGTGGCACTGACCAAAAGACAGGAGGCAGAGCTGGAGGTGGAAGAGTTAAAAATGTTGAGATTCTCCTTGGGAGTGACAAGGATGGACAGGATTGAGAGCGATCACACCAGAGGTACATTACAGGTCATAAATTTTGGAAACAAAGTTAGGGAGGCCAGATTGAGATGAAGTAACAAGGGAACACACCACACCTTGCCATGAAACTACATGTCAATCAGCTGTCCAAATACTTTTAAGCCCTTAAAAATGGAGGTACTCTGCATGAAATGGCTTTAATTCCTAAATGGTAAATACCATATTTTTGTCAAACCTCTTGAAATAAATTGAAAGGCTTCACTTTGATCACGTCAATCACATGTATATAGGGGCAAAATGAAAAAAAAAACAAAAAACCTGTATTCACTCATTTAATCACCAACACAGTCATTGTGTCCTCTGTCTTTCCTCCACCTGTGTAGGAGTGGGTGGGAACTTGGTTGCCATCCAGGCCAGTAGGATCTCAACCTACTTGCATTTTTGGTCCATCCCCGGGGTGTTACCCTACAAGATGAGGCAGCACTGGCCCAATCCATGCACCACCTTTTTCTCCTCAGGTAACACTGCCATGCTGACTGCATACCTGGGGCACCTATATACATTATAATAACTTTGAATTCCTTGATCAGGTGTGTTAAAAGTCTATAAAAGCATATACATTCCCAACACACTATCAAATCAGTTTTTTAAATATTCACGAAAAATAAAAGGATGTGTACTCGGACAAAAGTGCTCTGGTTTTTGTGGCTTACGTATGAAAATCATTCATCCCTGCCAGTCCATGACGATTTTAATGTGCGGTCACAAAACAAAATTGTTACAAATCATAGTCTTGTACATGAAAACTGAGGATTATGAAATAATAAAATAAAAAGTTCAAATGTTCATGAGCTGGAATTCTTTTGTTGGAATCCAGGGAGGATTCCAAGGACTGATTACAAAAGAACAGTGGATATACTATAATTTTTGATTACCTAATTGACTAGATTTGTGTTACCTGATCAGCTTGTTGACAGAGGAACTGGACTCACTCTTGATTGTGTGTTTTACAGTACATTAATATACAGTTTTCAGCTTGATTTTGTTTTTTATCTTATTCATGATATGATGTTAAAGTTTGGGTTTCTCAGAATCTGATTAAGATTTATGATCCAAACTGAATTTCTTCACTCTATTTCCCAGGGGTGAACTCCAAGTCAGCATGCGTGCTTCTAATGCTGGTTATCCCTGGTCACTCAGTCTTCCTCTATGCCATCTCTCTGCTACAGGGAGAGGAGGCACCCATCTCTGTGGCCTTCACCATCTCCTACTTGTTCGCTGCTCTGCTACAGGTAAACCGATTCAGTTAAATACACACACTTTGTGAAAGGTTTTCATATTTGCTGCAAGGAATGGTATATGGACTTTTGAATGGACTAAATGGCATTTATATAGCACCGTTCTACTGTGTAGTGACTCCTCAGAGCTCTTTACAATGTTTATCACATTCACACAGTGTAGAATCATCCAACTTGTAGGAGCAGGAACCATTCACACGTCAATTGAACAGCTTCATGAGAAATTCAAGGACACTTTGACACTGACTGGAAGGGTTGGGAATTGAACTGCCAAACCTTGATTAGAGGACAACCTGCTGTACCCCCTTGAGCCCCAGCTGCTCTGAATCTAGTCAAATTTTAGAGATTATTTTAAAGAGATTATCTATGATGTGTGTATGCAGGAAACATGTCAGGGTGTCACTATGACATTATATGATTTCCTCATCAATTCTCATTTTTTCGTCTGGTTTATCAAGTGTAGATTGGACTCGTGGTATGAGATATGACTGATATCCTCACTGGCCTCCAGTGGGCCCTGATTTCTGTTTCACATGGTACTCCGATACAATGTAATTATGAAAAAGAAACACAAAACACAAGCAGATACAGAAAGAAATACACTTACTAGTACAAACAGTATATCAATTGTTAGCAGCTTTGCACTCCCACCGCCTTATTGAAATATGTTCTATTGGATGACTTTTGAACTTATTTTTATAAAACATAAGTAAATATTGTTGCAGCAATTTTTTCAAAGAATTGAATTGTTGTCATTTCTTTTGTTGTTTTGGTCAATACTGTTTTTACTTTTCAGCGTAAAACCATTCATACATTATTGAAAGTGGCGTTTGGTTTTTAACTTTTAGTTATCTTTGAGAATTTGGGAGTCACAGTTCTCCTCATGCATTTTATGTTCATTGATCATTTATATTTCCCTATATATTCCCCTTATTTAATCAAGGCTTATCTTCTCTCTCTAGGTGGCCATCCTGCTTTATGTTGCTGACCTCATCATCCGAGTGATGTGGAAACGAAGTCTGGACCCTGACAACTTCTCCATCCCCTACCTGACCGCCCTGGGGGACCTATTGGGCACCGGCTTCCTGGCTCTCTGCTTCCGCTGCATCTCACTGGTTTAGAGCCTTGGTCTCTGAATCATTTCCCCTTTGTACAACTGAATTCTCCGCCAGCCAGTCTTGTTGCACCAATTTTGTTAAATTTTCTGATGGTTATCACTGTGGTATTTCGTAAAGAGGAATCTGCCATTAAGTCAGACCTTTGCAATGATAAAGAAACTACACCATACACCTGGGTGAGGAGTCACTGTTTGAACATGTGCATTCAGTCAGGAAGTTTTAGTTCTCTGTCCTACAGATCATATTGTCGTTGAGTTTGCACTAACTTCATACGATATTGCTGGCTCTGCTCAACTCATCTCTCCTCCTCATGGATCTCTTTGACTTCATCAGAGGAATGTGCTGCAACTTTTCAATATAGCAGAAAGACTTTTTGTGGACACATATCTGGAATTTTTTATGTTTGAGTGGGCTGCACTACGCAATATTAGTGGAGCTTGTAGAGGTTGATGTATGTGTTACACTAATTGGAATTTCCATTAATGGCACTTAGTAGAATCATTCGAGTTTAAATGAGGAATCAATATATTACATATTTGTAATAAACAGAGAATGTTTTGGTGTCAGGTTAAAGGGCCTGAATATTTACTATTGTGTATGCAGTGTACTTACTGCAACTTAACACGTTATATTTATCTTTTGATAATGTTGTCCTCTAATTAATTTTTTAGGTCCTATATCAGTGACAAACACACTGGGGGTAAATGGTAATCATATAGTATCATATAGTAATTTCTTGACGGTTATAAATAATTTGGGTTATTTTTATCCCGAATCCCCACTGTGAACAACTGACTAACTGACTTAGCAAAAAGATTGGAAACATCTAGCATGGCTCCATCCATAGTTAACACACCTACCAACAGCTTTAAAGCTCACAAATTAACACTGCTTAATCTATGTTGAAAACTTAAACAGGGCTAGGAATGATCTTGGGCTGTAACTTGGTGCTTATATGAAACATGCAAGATGTAATTGGTGATCAGTGAGTATTGCTTGTAAGTAGATTTTGCCTGAATTTTAGTGTCAGGCTAGCTATTTCCCTGTTTCCACTCTTCATGCTAAGCTAAGTTTTCTAGTTGTTGGCTGCATTCTACATGTACACTTGTCTTTTCATCTACCACAACAAAGCTAAAAATCGTATTGTAATAACGTCCAATTTTGCCACTTAAGTTTATTATGGGCTCTGTACATGTGCTAATCACTTGGTAAAACTAAAAAAAAAAAAAAAAAAAAAGATTTTTGGCTATTTCTTCTAGTCAGTCTGAAATTTTTTGATATGCAGATGATATCTCTGAAAGATATTTCTTTTATTGCATGTACAATAGGTATGCAATGTCATTAACATGGTGACAAAAACAGTAACAGAAACAAAACATTAGTAGTTCCAATCAGTTAGATTTTACATCATGTTAGAAATTGTTTAAAGTTGCCCAAATTGTCCCCTTTGGACTGAGAAGGACTGAACCTTCCTACACCTCTCCCCTTTTGTTGGAATCTCAATATTGCACAAATACAGCATGTTGCTGTATTTTATTTGTTATGAATTTTGTGCTGCCATTAACTCAAAAAAAGAGGAAAAGAACAACCAGACATATTTAGCTAATAGCCCAGGTTTATGTATTTACATTAGCAATGCACCAATGTATAGGTTCATTATCATCATTGGCTGATATTGGCTATTGGCAAATAAGGTGGCATTCAACTGATACCAGTGGTTGATAATAATAAGTTGTGTCTCATCAATTTTTCACTGGCTACATCTTCTCTGCTACACCTGACTGCAGCTCTGATGAAAATCACATTTTTGACTTTGTTCATATGGCCATATAGTGTTTCTGTGTACTATAAAATAATTTATGTCAGTTCATTTTAAATACAGAGGATTTCTTTGACACAAAACCTAATTTGGTGTATTGGCCAAATTGTTAATGGCCTATAATTTCCATATTAGTGCATCCTTTTTTTTCCTTCTTTTTTTTGCTGCAGAAGAGCTTTAGTATTACCTCACTGCTAATACACCCTTCAGTGTAGTCTTCACAAAGCTTTACTTTTCATTATCAGAACCACAAAACCTAATTAAGGCAGCTTATGTTCAGACAGGCTGAAGTGATCTGATGAACCATTTGGCTTGGCCTCTGACTGCATTAGGAAGACACCCTTAACTTCAATTATTTCCCTCCAATATCCCCATTTTTTTATTTTGCTGTGTATGTGAAGGAAATTTATAAAGTTGTGCGACGTGGATGTGGTCAAATTCTTTGTTCATTTTCAAATGTGTCTTTGCATCAATTCCTAATAAGCAAATCTTCCTGTTGACTTTATTATGTCTAAAATTTGCTTCACATTTTGCCTAGCACACAGTTAAAATCATCATTCATTTAACATTTAAATAAAATTTTAAGCATTGCCAGATGTGTTAATGCATAATTAACACATCTGGCGGCTGTGGCGAAGTGTCGAAGTTGCCTTGAACTGGACTTGCACTGAACCCCAAATTGCTCCTGACGCTGCGTCATCAGTGTATGAGCGTGTGAATGATTAACGCTCCTGATGAGCACGTGGCACCCTGCGGGGTAGTCAATGCCACCAGTGTATGAATGGGTAAATGCAAAGCCTGTGGTGTAAACGCTTTGAGTGGTCAACAATGACTAGAATATAAATACAGGACATTTACCATAATTTTAGTTTACCTGAACACACAAAATATTAGTCTGGGTAAAAAAAAAAAAACAACTGTAAAAACCACAGTATTTAGGATACAGTGATATAGCCTGAAGTTCAACAGCTAACATAGCTTCCATAATGTGAGCTACAGTATATCTGAAAAATTTACATAATTTCTTATAACACTGTAACAAGGTGTGTGTAAATGCACTCATGACGTCACGTTGGTATCTGCTGTTGCTAGGATGATGCATTTTTAGAACTAAACCTCACAAGCAATGAAATCAGATTTCAAAATTTCAAGGACATAAAAACAAAGTCACTTCAATGTCAATGATTTGCTAAAATCTTCAATTGTGACAATGTTACACTTTGTACGCTAAAAGCTAATGACCTATAGATATGCACTGACTCACAGCTTATTTTAATCAATATGAGAACTTGACCACAGCTAAGCTTGTGTTGTACTAGCGCACGAGTGTGTCTTAATAAACATGGATGGAGGATATAAAACTGTCATCATTATACATGGTCACGTTTACATAGGTAACAATAAATTAATGTAGTAATGAGCTTATTTTGATGAATTTTCATCACTGTGTTCACATACCGGAGAATAATAAAATCATTATTATATTATTATTATTATAATCTTTGTAACAATTTATTTGGTTGTCTCTGCCTTCATTTTATAGACAACTGCAACTCTTCTCATCATATAATAAAATTAGTAGATTATCTTAAGTTTTTATCGGGCTAAATTACTTTCTCAATAATGAAAGTGTTTTTACTCAATGTTTCAGTTGAATGAATACACTCAATGTCTATTCATTATAGCAAAGAAATTGACAAGGATATATGTGTCTCTTTCATCTAATCCTGCCGGGTATGTAAAAACAGTGTGATGTCAAATTACTATTTGCAAATTTGCACTTTTGTTTCAATAGTTGTTGGGTGGTTATGTTGCCTTGAAAACAAAGTTAATGTCAACTGTGTCTCATCTAAGACACCCTTAACCTCTAACCATGTGTTAAAATTGTAAGCTGTGGTGTAACAGCCCTCTCTGTTTTGCTTTCCTGAGTTAAAACTTTGTACTCTACTTGAATGTTGACACCGCCAAATTAAGACTTTAATGGCTTTAAAAATACAGTTTTACTAATCTGTCTGTGTCCAATGTCACCTGAGCTTTAAACACCTGAAGTATGGTATGTCTTATGTGTGAGTAGAATGGAAGCATTAATTGTGACAAGTGTTTGGTGAGTGTTTATTTAACTGTTACTGTATATTTTGATAAAAAAAAACAAAAAAACAAAAAAGGAAAAAAAAATGTGATTTAATCCTGGTCAAGGAAAAATCATGGCAGGCAAAAATTTGCCTCAGTGAGAATAAATGAGTTGTTACCTAAGTGGGCAACCTTCCTCAACCAAGCATATCCAAGTGCTGTTATAGTTGGCACAAGTTAGCAACCTAGCTACTGTCAAAAGCAAAACAAACTAAAGATTCCACTTGGACCACTTGGAACACTCTGTTCTTTACAGTGATAAAAGAAGAGTAAACACCTAGCTGTATTAATCAGCAGATCTAGTTACTTATATAATAGAAAAAATTAAATTGCATTTTGAATCCTGTAAAGTCACAGTGGTAAGGGGAAAAGAGGTCGACTCAACACCACTGTGTTTCCTTTTGAGTGAATGCCCCTTTGTTCCATCGTAAACACAGAACACAGAGTCTGTGTCATTGGTCTTTAGCCTTCACACTGTAAAATACATATTTGCATTACCCTCACAATTATAAGTTACAGCAACATGTCTTTTGTTTTAAAAATGACCATCTGAACACAATGCCTATGAAAAATTACTAACAGCTGATAAAATATTAATCAGTTATACATTAATGCATTGCCTACATATTTTAATGTACTGTCTAACTGTAAAATGGAAGACAGAGAGTGGATTTATGTATGGAAGAATACTGCAAGGAAGGAACAAGATGCTATTGCTCATTCATGTCACTACTGCAACATCTTTACATAGCAAAAAGTTGTTTGGTGTATACCGTATATATTTTAAATCAAATCAAATTAAATGTGATTTTTATAGCCCCAAATCACAAATTACAAATTGTCTAACTGGGCTTCTTCAAATTGCACAAATGTGACATCCTCTGCCACTCAGAGACCATCAGACCAAGTGCAAAAAAACCTAAAAAAAAAACCCTGAACAAGGAAAAATAAGAAACCTCAGGAAGAACCACAGAGGAGGGATCCTTCTTCCTAGGATGGACAGAAGTGCAATAGATGTCACTTGTACAAAACACAACAACATGATAATAACAGATTTACTGCTTAACTTTATGATTAAAAATTAAAATTTACAAAACCAAAAAAAACACCACTCACTAATACTGCAAAGACATATATTTCTTAAAACATGAAGGTAAGAAAACAATGGATCATGTCAAGTTCACTTCAGCCATCATGTTATCACATTTACAGTTTTGTGGCCCAAGTAAACTGGTGGATGACAGATGTTTAAAATTTCACAGGTCTCAGTAAACAATGTCCCTACAGAATTGGCTGGAGATGACCCCACAATTAAGAAAGGGTGGGAAAGAATAATATGCTACATATTTCGTGCAGCATGTCATTGAGCCAGTAGAAACAAAATGCATGAAGGGTGTGTGATGGGTTTTGACATCTTAGAAATGATGGCTTAAAAATACATTATGCTAGAGAGGAGAGCATGAAAATGACATTTGCAATCAAAACAGAACAGGAATAATTTAAAGCCTGAATCAAAGAGGAAGTCACATATAAAGAAATACATATTACAGACACACATATATTGCACTTTTGAAACCCTACATTCTCCAGAAAAATAAAAATATTTTACACAAACATCTGTAAGAAAAGAAATGAAACTGTTGTTACTTCAATATTCACTCCTGATATCCTGACTGAGAAACAGAAACAGAAATGATGGCATTTCTTTACTTATTCTTAGGGATAACTAGCTATGTTAGGCCCAGATAAATGCCAGCATTTGTTTACAATTTATCCAGGCTAGATTGGACTCTTGGTAAATAGAAATTTTACAATGAAGGGAATCACTGCAATGCATATTTTACTTCTCGACAGTTGTGATTACTTAAGTCTGCTGTGGTTAACAATATAATTGGAAACATTTGACTGAAAATTATCTTGTTCACTTGTCACTTAACTACAGTGCTTGTCCACCGATCTAACAATATTCTTTTGGCCTATTGATAACTAGCTAAGGTGTGAAGCAGGTTAAAAATGTAAACAACTAAAATAAAAATGACCGCTTCTAACTGCAAGAAATTATCTCTGTTTGGGGCAGATGCAACACAACAGCAACAAAAGGGTTTTATATACATATTCAGTAGTATTACAGACCTGTAAACAGACTGATTTGTGAAATCGTTATACAATTGTTCAATGCAGACCATCAAAAAACATTTCCTTCCCTACATTACCTTTCTTGCCATTAACAGTGAATTCCATTACATTTTGTAAACAGGGTTCTGTGGTGGAGAAAACCTGAAGCAGATCAGTCCCTTTTGGTACCTATATTCATCCTAACAGAGAGCTCTGTTGAGGGGTATTGCTGGGCTGGATGCAGCCCCGAGCACGGCTATGTGGTTGTTTGTTCAGCCGACCTGCCCAGAGAAAACTACAGACACTAGCTATGTTTACATGCGCAGAATTTCTTAATCAGATTAAAAATCTGAGGGATTGGAAATTTTGAATCCACTGTTTATATGGAGGCTAAATCAAATAATCCGATCATGACGTGCGTATACATGCACTAGGCTTTAATCAGAATAGCAGCATTTTGACATGCGCAGATATGTCTAATTTCCCTATGTCACCGCAGAAGTAGAAGTTGTTCTTCCGCCTGTGCTGTAAACAAACGCTGATGTGGCTACACTTTGCACTTTCGCACTTTTTCCTGCAATTTAAATTCTGCACTCTTAAAAAATGGACCTGCGCCAGGTTCTGAAAGCCCTACTTTTGTTTCTACTGTTCTCCGTGATCAAGCTACGGGCTCAGCAATGCTTAATTCTTCTGTGTTACAGGAGGAGAGAGCAGGAGGACATGAGCGGCACACATACGCAATGAGGTTAATTTTACCTCAAACAGGAAGTTGCGATCGGAATAAGTGTGTACATGAATGCGGTTCGGAATAAGGATCAGCATAAACCAGCCCTCTCGATGGGAATATAATTTTTTTCCGAATGAGCCGAATTGGATCAGAATCTTCCAACTGACGTGTTAAATGAAGCATTTTTATTCTGATCAGCCCATTATTCCGAATATTTGTGTCCATGTAAACATAGCTAATGATAGAGGAGGGACGGCAACGAGCTCTTACTGAAACTAAGGAGTGACTCCAATTTTCCCTCCTCCTCATTTAAACAACAGTACCAGCAAGTGCCATGATGATGAGGCAAGTCGAAGGAATAGGGTTTGATCAGAACAGCTGGCTACCTTTACTGTAGAGGGCACTGCATGAATACTGGGAAGACATATCATGTCAAGTAAACAACCAAAACAACCACGTGTGAACCAAAAAAAAAGTCAAAGCAAGATTTGGCAATTTGAAGGTAAAAAAAAAATGTAAAAAATTTAATTTGTAGGTAAAAAATAAATGCTGAATTCTGCAATCTGTTCTGCTAGAGTTGAAAACACTACACTTGTTTCACAAAGATCACAGATGCTTAAGTTACAGCAGAAATTCTCTCTCTTTTCTTTTCAGAGAGATAATGTTACGAGTCAGTGCTTTTGACATACCGCTTTGGGCAGGGATGAAAAATGTATCCATAACAAATAAAAAGTGCAGTTACCCATCGCTAACAACATGTCTATGACAAGTGGTCCATCCATGGCACTGATGTCACTTCTCAGTTGTTTGGCGCTCATCAAATCACAAGGTATTCTGGTATAGAGTAGTTGAAGAGCACAAAGTCCATTCGATACAGTTTGAACAGCTTTTTCTGGTAATAAGGGCTGATATGCTTAAAGAAGCGTTCTGCCATGTTGCCATCAGTCCTGGTGCTCTTTCCTGAAGTAGGAAACTGAAGTTTTCCCTCCACTCCAGCCAACCTCAGCACAGCTTGAGCGTCTGTCTCCAGGGTCTCATACTTCCCCACTACATCGTAGTGGATTAGGCAGGGGTGGCAAAGGGAGTGCATCCGCTCCCAGTGTTCATTAAAAGAGTCTTCCCGCTGGGTCCGAGGGTCCACAAGATATTGGACAAATTCGCGGAAAGTAACATCATTGCCTTTCTCCAGTGCTGCGGGCTCTGGGTTGAGCCGGTGTTGGCGGATGATCTTGGTTCCGTAGCGCTTGTGAAAAGCAGTATTGTAGCTGCGGGTGAACTTGTTCCGATAGGCGGACACCAGGCGCTCAAAGGGCTCCCGTGCAAAGATAAATTTGAGGTAGCTGCGAAGGCGATGGTTGATCTCAGGGACTGAGAACTCAGAAAGTGTGTGGAGGTTACCTGCCACATGGGCCTCATTTGCAGGGATGTCAAGGGGGCTGGTGAGGCGGCCATCACTGGTGAGGACCATAAGGACACGCTTCCAATTAGTACAGGCTACCTGGAGGTCATAAAAAAGATTATTTTCTTTCAAGCCTAAACATATGCACTCACACAGGGTTGCAGTTGCACCAATCTGAACTATAAAACAATAAGTAAGATTTAGGTTGTGTTCACACCTAATAGTTAGCTTCCTTGTTGTGCACCAAATGCAAGCCGGATCCATTGTTTCATAATTCAGCTGGTTCAGGTCGCATTTACAAAAGCAAGCAGACTATAATAATTGTAGACAAAAATTATGTGCACAAGTAAGTGTACGTAAAAGGGTAAGTAAAAAGGAAAAAAAAAAGATTATTATTCAGCGTTAACAGAAGAAAATAAAAACCAGCCAAAAATTCTTTTCATCACTGTACAGCCAAGCTGACTGAGAGCTATAACTCTATTGAGCCATGCATTCCTAAAGCCCTCACCAGTAATTATTTTAAAATCAATCAATCAAATTGTACCTTTATAGCCCAAAATCGCCTCCTCACTGCATCCTGTAAGGGACTTGATTTGTCTTAATTCGATTTTAGTGCAGCTTTTGACCCTATTGGCCATCACATCCTACTACAGAGGCTGGAATACAAAATCAGTATTAGAAGATCTGTATCAATTTGCTCATGTTAATGATGAATTATCAAGATATGATAAAATTAGCCACAGACTCCAACAAGGTTCTGACTAAATCATTGATGATAAAAG
Organism: Mola mola; assembly: GCA_001698575.1. Taxonomy (NCBI): domain Eukaryota; kingdom Metazoa; phylum Chordata; class Actinopteri; order Tetraodontiformes; family Molidae; genus Mola; species Mola mola. Next base: position 2,951,961 of record KV751327.1, on the reverse strand, counting down.
AGTTTGGGTTAGACCTACTCTACATTTTAAGTGTTATGAGATGACTTTTGTGAACTGGCTGTCAGGGTCCGCTAGTGTCAAGTGTTTGCCTGTTAGGGTCATTCGGTGTTTCTTGTTTTACTTTGAAGTTCTGTTTGTGTCTTACTCCCCATGTCCTGTCAAGTGTTGTCCCCCAGGTGTGTCTGATTGTTCCCTCTCCCTAATGTGTCCCACCTGCGTCCAATTGTCTACCTCTCCCTCGTGTAATTAACCTTCGTGTTCCCTTCCTCCTTTGCCAGGTTGTCTTGTCTACTTAGCGAGCATTCCAGCATTTAATCCTTACGAGTCTCTTTGTGTCCGATCTATATTCCGTGTTTCGATTACCGTGTTTGCCTTATCCTTAACTGTACTTTTGCATAAATTGAATTCCTGGTTTTGACCATTATTAATAAAACGATTACCGATTCAGAATGCTCCCTGTTGCCTCTGCATCATTGGATCCCCCAGATGTGGTACCTGATACTGGCGCTATATAAATAAAATTGACTTGACTGGACTTAATATATTTAAATCAAATAAATTAAATTTATAAAATAAATTTATTCTTTTCAATTTTTAAAGTGCAATATGAGGGAGTTGTGGCTCAATGGGCAGATTCCTGACCTGGCATGTCAAACTGTGGGATCGACACTGAACCCCAAATTACTTAGCGAAGGGTTTCCTAACTCCCACCTTAGATAATACTACACGGATGAATGACATTGACAAATGTTGTGAAGTGCTTGGAAAAGCCCAATATCCTTAGGAAGCACTACATAAATGTCCACATATAAAAGTGCATTTACCATGCAGCATACCGTATGTTCTTTTACACCTGGCAGTGGAAGGAATGAATAAAGCAACCTGAGCTAATGACCTAAAAATCCTTTTGAAAAAGACAATTTAAATGCCATTTAAATGTATTAATATGCTCCTTTGGCTTTCTTGTGCCACATTGCCTGCACACTGCATCATGGTCAGGGATCATTATACGTAACAGTAAAGCCAAGGTACGCCAGTACAGGCAAATTAAATGATGCAGCAAGCCTTTCAAAGTTCTTGCATTAACCAAGTTCAAGCGATGGTTTTTCAAATCCAGGTTATGAAGGACGCCCTACATCATCACGCTTCAGTGTTAAGGTGTCAAACTGCTAGTAAGCCTACTGCTGAATGGCCTTTACTTTCTTAATAATGCTTTGCACTTTTTAATATAAGGTATTAATCAATTAATTAGAATTAATCAATTCATCATTTAAATTGCTCAGATTATTTATGTCCCAAGAACTGAGTGTGAGGACCTATAAAAAAATGCTAAGATTATTTCTGTTTCCTTTCTTGCATTTTGGGGGCGCTTAAACATGCACAAAAACTTATGAAACTTTGCAGACGCGTCAGTCCTTGATTAATGTCCTGCTCAGAAGACATTCATGTGCCAATTAACAGTGGCAGCTAATGCAACAGGAAATGACTTTGATGCACTCCTCCTGGGTGCTGGACTAGATTAACAAGTCCACCGAGCCCCCTACCGCCCCCAAAGTCTTTCTGCATGGAGCTACAAGAAATTTGGTAGATACCTGTTTCATACCAAGACATACAAAAGGGCTCCAACAACACCAGCAGTGCAATGGCCTGTTCAATGCCCAGTGAGACAATGTTTAGTTTTTGATTTTGGGCTATACAAATAAAATTTGATTTGATTTGATTCAATGCTTCTTGCAGTTGAATTAAAAATTGTGTATTTTAGAATCAATACAATATCATAAATCATAATATCCTAATACTTAAGTGTTGCAATGTTTTCTTTCACTAGTAGTTAGAACCATTTAAGTATGCAGACTTTAGCATTGGCCATTAGCAGTTCTTTACTCCAATGTCAAAGTGTCGAAGAATACAGTGCTACCGTATTTCATGACAATAAAGTGTCTAACAACTCACAGGCAACATACAGAACATCTTTTTTAAATCATTTCTAAGCAAATGTATGGACATTTATTTGCTAAAAACATTGGAAATAATGATATTCTTGGAAAGTGTACTTGTACTGAATGCAAAAATATGTGTACCATATCTGTGTCATGATTTGAGGGGTGCAAACACAAACTGTGAGCCAAATTAGTTTGACTCCTGTCTCACCTACACTTTGAAATCTAGACTACAATTATAGCTGCATTGCCTGATCTAATGGTAACCAACCTTGGGTACATAGCAGTAAATAAGGTTGTGTTTGTCATCCACAATGAGGTGTTTGAGATCCTCAGGTGAAAGCACCTGCCGCTTCCTTGTGTGGCTCAGACATGCTTCTTCCAGCAGCTCCCTGCGGGCTTGGAGGGACCTCTGAGCTGCCAAAAGCTTCATTTGCTTGTAGGGATATGTGTGAACCAATGAAGGATGGCCCATTTGGATGAAAGAAGGAAGGAAAAAGCACAAAATAAATAAAAAGATAACTAGATAAACATAAAAATATATTTCTTTTAAATTGTTGCAAGAAGTGGGTCCATACCAACTCCTGCGACCACTGTGTTCTTACAAGACTGAAATACCACTTTGATAATGGAAATACAAATTTAGGTTTTTAGTTTTGACAAGTTGATATTTGTTTTATTTTACATTTTTATTTTTAGGTCCAATTTTGACTGTGTTTGTAACTGTCATTTGTTACAACTTTTTCAATGTTGAAAAGATTTAACAGTATATAAAGATGGACAACAAGCCTGTTTCACTTAGAAGCTAGATAGATACTTTTGACAAACTGTTTCAGAATTTTAATATGTAAAAAATAAATGTAAAATGTATGTTAAATGTACGTGTAAAATGTAAAAATGTAACTTCAGTGATCTTAAATGGGACAAACCAGCACATTTGGCAAAAAACTGTTACCCTTTTTAAAAAGAGAACCCAGTTAAGAGTTGACACAGAACCAAGCAGCACAGCAATAAGGTGCTTCATTGTGGCTGTTTACAAAATGGACGTGCGTTGCAGAGTCAATAGAGGCGTGAAGTGTAACATAACAGCATCAGCCTTTACTGTGACATATTAGTTGTGTCAGGAAGGGACTTCATCAAAACAAAGAAAACAGCAATGGCGAGTGGCACTGTCGCAAGGCTGACAAATGAAGAAAATGTTGCATAAGCAGGCTTGCTAATGTTGCAAATACAATGAGAGGCTGAGGAAAATTTCAATCGCACACACTGCACATGCATTTGCCTCCTGCCCCATGATCTCACCAACCTATGGTAGCCTGGCCTACAGAAACCAGTTTTGATTGTCAGCAAACATACCCAAAAAAGTCAGGGTACAGAGACACTTTCCTAGAAGGACTATGGGAAAAAAACAAACTATGCTCAAGTCTACACTTTCCACCCTGTGCTGTCTGAAGACACGGTTACGCACAACTCGAAATAGGCTGACACACGTTACTCTTATTTTCATGAAGATATTCGGTACAGTCTAGACATTAATGCCCAGATGAGGCCCCTCATCAGCACCAACCCAAAGGCAAAGGCCATTTCTGGAGTTCTGTGATGCAGATAACCAGTAAGACATGTATTTAATGCTGCTGCTGCTGCGGTGCATCATACATGCTGTGTCTGGTCTGGTCAGTTTAAGTTTTGGAAATTTGGATTGGCAATTAGCAAGTTGCCAACCTGGAATGTTGCGTGTTTACTCTTTATTGGTCACTATGAAGTGTTTCACATGGTAAACTGCATATTCAGTGACCAAAAAAGTTAGAATGTATGTTGTAATATGTCAATATGTGCACTTATAACGTCATGGATTTTAAACAAGGTTATTAGAGTTGTAATTAGGGTTGCAAAATTCCAAATTCCAAAATTTTCAAAGTTGGAAACTTTCCATGGGAATTAACGGGAATTTATGGGAATTAACAGGAATTTATGGGAATAAAACAGAAATTTACAAAATTGAAGGTTGGCCCTCAACAGGGAACTTAAATATAGTTGGGGAAAATATATTGTAGCATAATCTTGGCTAAAACAACCAGATTTAATGCAAGTACACTCCTCAATCACATGCACACAGCACTGCTTACTGCAGGGCTATTGAGGCCACGCCCCCTGCATGCACTGTGCACTCCTCTATCACATGCACAGATGATTGCTTAAACCCTGGAGGCCACACTTTTGAGCCCAAAGCACAAGACTATTGAAGCCACACAGTTGAGCCTGCGGATTATATAAAGTCAAGTAAGTTTTTTATAATATTATGGGGTAAATATATTTGATCTATAATGGTATTACTGTTTAACTTGCAAAAATTAAATAAAAATGTATTCATACAGTAGCTAGCTAGCTGGTAAGTTAGGTGCTAAATGTAAGCTATTTTTCATTTCATTGACCATTTAAGAGGCTAGCTTATTATAGCTACCTCAAATGTGATGCTGTTTCTTCTGACTCCTGCAAGACGGTTTTCTGTAACCATACAAGAATTTATACATCAATTGTAAAATATTTTGAAGACCATTCCAGTTGTTTAGCCAACTATATTTCTGTTCATGCCATTGCATTAGTGTTTTTACAAGCTTTTTTGTTATTTTATTCTACAGAAAAATGCCACGTTTGCCATCTGATGTGTGGAAGCATTTCACACAAGCTAATGTTGAAGGAAAGTCTTTGTATATGTGTAAATATTGTGGAAAGACATACGTGAAGAATGCTACAAAAATGCAGCAGCATATTGCAAAGTGCCAAAAATTTCCTCAAGGCTCAAAACATTCAGCAGACAAGAGTTCCACTCAAGGGGAAAATGATTCTGCTGTATCAGAGTCAGATACCCTCTCATCAGCTCATGGTCCCTTTGGTATCAGAGGATTCTTTGATTCGATGGATGAACGTAGCCAGAGAAATGCAGATGAGTGTTTTGCTCGTGCAGTCTATGCAACTGGCTCACCCCTGATGCTGCCATCCAGTGTGTACTGGAAGAGATTTTTGAATATTCTCCGGCCAGCATACACCCCCCCAACCAGGCATGCGCTATCTACTCATTTGCTGGATGATGAGTTCAACAGAGTGCACATTGTCACCACCCCTCAACCTGTATTCTACAAGAGCACAGACACACAGGCCCCTACATTGCTGATGAGCTGAAAGCAGTCATGAATGACCTTGGACCAGAGAAGGTTTTCGCACTTGTCACTGAGAATGCACCAAACATGAAGGTTGCCTGGGCACACGTGGAGGAGACCTACCCTCATATAACAACCATTGGCTGTGCTGCCCATACTCTTAATCTTCTACTGAAAGACATCATTGCATTGAAGACAATGGACACACTACACAAGAGAGCTAAGCAAGTTGTGAAGTATGTGAAGGGCAAACACGTAGCTTCAGCAACCTACCTCTCAAAGCAAAAGGAAAAAAACAAGAGCACTACACTGAAGCTCCCCAGCATCACACGATGGTGTGGCGTTGTCATCATGTATGACAGTCTACTGGAGGGAAAGGAGTCTCTGCAAGCGATGGCCATATCCGACTGCAGGCATTGAAAGTGACATCAAGAGAATCCTGTTAGATGATGTGTTCTGGGAAAGAGTGACTAGCAGCCTGAGAATCCTCAAACCAATTGCAGCAGCAATTGCCAAGATAGAGGGTGATGATGCCATCTTATCAGATGTCCACTGTCTCTTTGCCGAACTCAAAGAAGAAATCCAGACGGTCCTGCCCACTTCCCTACTACTCAAAACAGAGGAAACTGCTGTGGTCAAGTCATTGGAGAAGCGCCGGGAGTTCTGCATGAAGCCAGTGCATGCAGCAGCGTACATGCTGGACCCAAAATATGACAGGGGCATACTCTCTGGAGAAGAGATTAACGGTGCTTATGCTGTCATTACAGCCATGTCTGGCCACCTGGGCCTTGATAAAGACAAAGTTCTGGGCAGTTTGGCGAAGTTTGGCGATATTTCCAAAATTCCCCAGCTTAACTTCCCATGGAAAGTTTCCGGAAAGTTTCCAGAAATTTACCGGAAATTTTCCGCCCCTTTGCAACCCTAGTTGTAATACTCAGGCCCTTTTTGTTGCTTTATTTGCGTAAGGATTTATGGAATGTCCACATATTGCACACATTGAGGGCACGAACATTGCATTGACTTTGCATTATGTGTATGGCATATTAGCGTTTGTGTGTTGTGCTTGTTTTTGCTTTGTTTACAGATTGGCTAGCTGGTTGGAACTTGATTGGCTGTTTTGTTGCTGGTTTTTGCTATACATACAGGTTATTGCTGGTGTGTTGTTGTTGTTTTGGTACAGTGCAAACAGACGAATGGCCTGATAGTGACTGAGCTGGTTGTTGTGCCAGCTTTGTCACACAATGGATCACTTCTGATGCAGCTTAGATAAGACCTCTGGAGGCAAATTGAAATTGAACTCCCAATCTGCATTTTAACCTTCAATCTTCTTTTTCCTCTTTTAGCTTTACCTTGATATTTCTAGGAGAAGCCACAACAAATCATCCTCCTCCATCTTTCCCTGTTCTCTGCATCTTCTTCTATCACACCAACTATCTGCATGGCCCCCCCCTGGTAGCTCCATCGTGATCATCCTTCTACCAATATACACCGATCACGCATAACATCATAATCACTGACAGGTGAAGTGAATAACATTGATTATCTCTTCATCATGGCACCTGTTAGTGGGTGGTATATATTGGGCAGCAAGTGAACAGTTTGTCTTCAAAGATGATGTGTTAGAAGCTGAAACAATGGGCAAGCGTAAGGATTTTGACGAGTTTGACAAGGGCCAAATTGTGATGGCTAAACGACTGTGTCAGAGCATCTCCAAAACCGCAGCTCTTGTGGGGTTTTCCCGTTCTGCAGTGTGTCAGTATCTCTCAAAAGTGGTCCAAGGGAGGAACAGAGGTGAAGCGGCGATTGGGTCATGGCCGACCAAGGCTCACTGATGAACGTGGGGAGCGAATGTCGGCCTATGTGGTCCGATCCAACAGACGAATTACTGTTGCTTTAATTGCTGAAGAAGTTAATGCTGGTTCTGGTAGAGAGGTGTCAGAATACACAGTGCCTCACAGTTTGTTGCGTATGGGGCTGCATAGCTGCAGACCAGTCAGGTTGCCCATGCTAACCCCTGTCTACCGCCGAAAGTGCCAACAATGGGCACATGATCAGCAGAACTGGACCAATAGTAGGAGGTGGTCTGGTCTGATGAATCACCTTTTCTTTTACATCACTTGGATGGCCAGGTGCGTGTGCGTTGCTTACCTGGGAAACACGTGGCACCAGGATGCACTATGGGAAGAAGGCAAGCAGGCAGAGGCAGTGTGATGCTTTGGGCAGTGTTCTGCAGGGAACCCTTGGCTCTTGCAATCCATGTGGATGTTACTTTGACACGTACCACCTACCTAAGCATTGTTTGCAGACCATGCACACCCATTCACGGAAATGGTATTCCCTGATGACTGTGGCCTCTTTCAGAAGGATATTGCGCCGTACCACAAAGCAAAAATGGTTCAGGAATGGTTTAAGGAGCACAAGTTTGAGGTGTTGATTGGCTTCCAAATTCCCCGGATCTCAACCCAAACGAGCATCTGTGGGATGTGCTGGACAAACAAGTCAGATCCATGGAGGCCCCACATCGCAACTTACAGGACATAAAGATCCGCTGCTAACATCTTGGTGCCAGATACCACAGCCCACCTTCAGGAGTAGAGAGGAGTCCATGCCTCGATGTGTCGAGCGAAAGACCAACACAATATTAGGCAGGTGGTCATAATGTTATGCCTGATCGGTGTATTTGCTGTCCCTCCTCTGCACATGTCCAAACAATCTCAATCTTGCCTCTCTAACTTGGTCTCCAAAACGTCCAACCTGTGCTGGTCCTCTGATGTGCTTGTTCCTAATCCTGTCCATCCTCGTCACTCCCAAAGAGAATTTCAATATCTAACTCTGCTACCTCCAGCTCTGCCTCGTGTCTTTTGGTCAGTGCCACCATCTCCAAGCCATTTAACATTGCTGGTATCGCTACCCTCTTGTAAAACTTTCCTTTGACTTTTGCTGCTACTCTTTTGTCACATTTTACTCCTGAAACCTTTCTCCACCCACTCCCCCCTGCCTGCACTAATTTCTTCACCTCTTTACCACACTCCCCGTTGCTCTGAACAGTTTACCCAGAGTGCTTAAACTCATGGACCTGTTCCACCTCCACTCCCTGTACCCTCACTGTTCCACTTGCCTCCATTTCATTCACACACATGTATTCTGTCTTGCTGCAACCAACTGTCATTCCTCTTCTTTCCAGTGCATACCTCCGCCTCTCAAGTTTTTCTTCCACCTGCTCCCTGCTCTCACTACAGATCACAATGTCATCTGCAAACATCATCGTCCAGGCAGGACACCTGACCTCATCCGTCAGTCTGTCCATCGCCAGAGCAAACAAGAAGAGGATCAGGGACGATCCTTGATGCAGTCCCACCTCCACCTTGGAGCCATCTGTCACTCCTACAGAAACACCTCACCACTGTCATACTGCTCTCATATATCCTGCACCAGTCTTACCTCTCTGCCATTCCAGACTCCCTCATACAATACCACAAATTCTCCCTTGGCACCATGTCATATGCTTTCTCTAGCTCAACAAAGACACAATGTAACTTTTTCTGACCTTCTCTATACATCTCCATCAGCATTCTCAAAGCAAACATGGCATCGGTAGAGTTCTTTCTTGGTGTGAAACCATACCGCTGCTCAGAAATCATCACTTTTTCTTTTAGCTTCTCTTCCTCTACTCTTTCCTAAATCGTCATTGTGTGGCTCATCAGCCTTATTCCTCTGTATTTGCGACAACCTCGTAACTTTTAATACAACTGGACAAAGAAAAAAAAGGGATCTTGAAAAAGCAGTGTAAAAGGGGCTTGTAAAGCTAGATGACCGCCACAAATTATATTTGGGAGGTAGATTTTGAGGTAGAGGTCTTAGTTCTCTCAAAAAAAATTTCATTTTGGGATGTTTTAATGGAATGTCATGAAACTTTCCAAATGTATCAAAAATTGATTATTTTACATTTTAGAACAAACAATGGCCAACTCAGAATACTTTCACTGACATGTAGATCAGTCAAACAGAGGGTCTGACGTGGGTCAATATACACGGGCATGACAAAATGAGTCCACAGCGATCCCTAGAAAATTTTAGCATTGCAGCCCACACTGTCCTTTTAATGTAAAGTTACATCCCAATATGTGCAACAAACTTAGACAACACCAGCAGGCATAGGCCATTCAACACTGTTTGAAGCTTTCATTTTATTTTTTTTCCTAGCATGAGACTGATAAAGTATGTGGTTTGGGAAATATTTGCTCTAGAGCCCGACTGATATGAAATCTTTGGAGCTGATATCAATATAAAAGAGTAAAAAAGTTTTGATATTAGATATAGGTTGATACGCACAAATTTTTCACAGTGATCCCTCAAATGAGGTTAATAAATATTTGTAACAAAGATATCAAGCGGGGGTGGAATAATTTACAGATTAACAATGAACTTTTACTGATTTAGATGACAGCTGTGCACTGAAACAGTAACTTTGACTGGAAGTTTAATATAAATCACCCCATTTATATTTGCAATATGTTCTTTAAATTTTTTTAATATTGGCCGATATTGATAAATTTCGGCCAATAATAGCCAATACCAATGAGCTTTAATTTGACCATTAATCAAAGTATTGCTCAAATCAAATTTCATGGTTGTGTTAACCAAATCATTTTTAGAAGAATATTAATGTATGCGTATCAAACTTCATGGTTGTGTTAACCAAATCATTTTTAGAAGAATATTAATGTATGCGTATCAAACTTCATGGTAAGCCATCAAGTGATCATCTAACACATCAGTCTACAGCGTGATGCTGTTCAGAAAACAACCATGCATGGTATGAGTTTTAAAAATATTCAGTTATCACATAATAATCAAAAAGTTGATAAGTTCTCTAATAGTGTTCTCACCTGGTCTCCGTTGTAGAGAGTGTGAAGTGGAGTTCTCCAGTTCTTTCCATGTCTGCTACCTGTCATTACACCAGGTTCTACAATTAAGAACACAAACGAAAACAACATTTACTGTAAGAGCTCTGCTTCATTGACTTTCTGTTGTTTCACAGCATTGGAATGTCAACAAATAAATACATTTTCAAGGTGTATGCTTTGTTGACTTTGTAACAAAATTTATTTAAGTCAGAACACATCACTTTTTTTTAGAATCCTACAAAACAAACAAAAGCATATACACAACAATAATAAACCTTGGTTAGATCCAGTCATAGAAGAATAATATGTAATGATTAATGGAAATACTTCCACGCACCCACCCCACATCAACCAGCCTCTATAAACACATATGTCTTCTCCTTCCACTCCTATACCCTAATCTCAGCCCCACCCCAGGCCTGATGTTAGAATTAATCAATGTAAAAGATTTTTAAAGACTCAACTACTGTCATAAGAAAGAAACAAGAAATGGTGAAGAAATAGGTAAGAAATGGTGAAGCAAGATGATGAGGGAAAAACACTGCTCATATTAGGAAAATTTCAAATTTTATCATATTTTGCTAATAAAACTACTTCAAAAATAAAATAGTTGCCGTGACTCTAACACTTGACTTTGGAAGTTGAGGTGCAAATGTATTTGTCAGTGTTGTTTGCAGTTTTGGGGTTTAGATATTCTTCAATCCACAGGACTACCAAATTATTAAGTTGTCATAGGGTATGTGCTTATTTTGTATGGACATTATTTCATGAAATTTACAGAAAATGTCTTATATTGCTATAGTCCTATATTGTCCTGTTATGGGCATTATCTATATCATGATCTAAGATTTTGTGCATATTTCCCAGCTATACACGCGGAAATAATAATTTGCATTTGGGTGCCTCTCCACTCATCCCTTCCTAAGGGAATCTCAAACTCTAACTCTGGCAACCCCAGCTCTGCCTCCTGTCTTTTGGTCAGTGCCACGGTTTTCAAGCCGTACAACATTGTTGGTCTCACTACCCTCTTGTAAACCTTTCCTTTCACTTTTGCTGCTACTCTTTAGTTACAAACCATTCCTGACACTTTTCTCCACCCACTCCACCCTGTAACACACTAACGTTAGCGACATTACCACATATGCTAATGCTATCATCACAAGCCAACTAACACTACAGGACAATACAGCTTTGTCAACAGACAAGCTCCGTGTGGGTCAGAGGGTGTGAAATTGGCTCAGTGATGAAAGAAAACACAGACTTCTTGTGAGGCCATTCTCTCAGTTTACTGTCATCTTATTCAGAGGCATGACAAATTTAATTTGAATGCTGCAGCAGGTAACTAAAATAACTTGACATTTATCATTTAGACTTGTAAACTGCCACACAGACACGAAGCATTATTATATATAACGTACTAACATTTCTCTAATCTGCAGTTTTGAACAGATAAAAACGGATACCAGTTTCAGAGACATGGGAGTCCTGTGTTGTACCAATCTAGGTTGGAGCAGCAGTCAGACAATCATACACCACAGGTTGTTGCTAACTGTAAACTGGACTTAATCACTCAAAAATAAAGTTTATCTGCTCTGCTCTATTGTCCTCTGAGGTTGGAGAGCGATGTAATGATTTGTGTTGGTCTGGACATTTCCACTGTGCCCTGCGGTTGCAGTGACAATAATGGCAGCCCTTCACTAAAGTTTAGAGTCATTGTTGGAGATCGCAGACAAGGGGTCTATTATTCAAATATAGCTCCTAGTTAGGTATGAGGTTGGCGACAATCAAATTAGTTTGTCAGCACTTATGTTTTCACTAACAAAGAGCCCACAAAAAGCTAAGATAAGATACAATAAGATAATATGTAAACTTATTGATCCCCCTTGGGAAAAAGTCAGGTTGACACAGTAATACAGAAGTGAGTAGCAGTGCAGGGAAAAAAGTACCAAAATAAGTCAACACACAGTTTAAGAAAGAATAAATAAAAACTAAAATACTAGAAATTAAAACCATACTAATTATTATGTACTATCTGGCCTCTGTGTATAAAGTGTGCAAAGTGCAATGTTCCTGAGATTTATAAATAAATAAAATAGTGCATATATGAAGTTTACATCATGAATAGTGGAATTTTATATACTGTATATAAACAGCTGGACTTGTGCTGTATCAGGGTTTTTTTTATCGTAGAGCGGTGTACGAATTGAGTCCTTAATCAGTGGAGTGGGTGGTGTTGGGAGGTGCTGGGTGGTGCTGGGATGGGTGGGAGCTGTGGTGTTGTGCAGTCTGATGGCAGATGGAATGAAGGAGCCCCCCAAGCGCTTTGAGGCCCTTGGCTGGATGAGTCTGTGGTGACTGAGGTGCTCCTGAGTTTCCGCAGCTCGGCGTATAGAGGATGAGAGGGATTGTCCATGATAGCCTTCAGCTTTCCTCTCATCCTCCTCTCACTCACTACCGCCACACTGTCCAGTTCCATCCCCACCACGGAGCTGGCTTTTCTCATAAACTTTTTCAGTTTGTTTGCACCACCGCTCCCAATGCCACCTCCCCAACACACAGCAGCAAAGAAAATGACACTGGCCTTTACAGAGTGGTAGAACATCTGTAGCAGCCTGGTGTCCACGTTGAAAGGCCTGAGCCTCCTCAGGAAGAACAGTCTGCTCTGACCTTTCCTGTAGAGGATCTCGGTGTTGCTTAACCAGTCCAGTTTGTTATTTAAGTGCACCCCAAGGAACTTGTAGGTGTCCACCATCTCCACCCCCTCCCCGATTATGAAAAGAGGTTTTGGGTGTCTCTTCCTGCATCAAAGGGCCACTACCAGCTCTTTGGTTTTCCCAATGTTGAGCTGCAGGTGGTTCCTATCACACCATCCCATGAAGTTCTTGATTAGGTCTCTGTACTCATCCTCGTTGTCGTCTGTAATGCCGCCAGTCACTTGCAGAGAACTTCTGCAGGTGGCATGTCCCAGAGTTGAAGCAGAAGTCGGAGGTGTAGAGGGTGAACAAGAACGGCGACAGTACTGTTCCCCGGGGTGTTCCAGTGCTGCTTGTCACCACGTCTGACAAGCAGCCTTGAAGCCTGACATACTGTAGCCTGTCTGTGAGGTAGTCTGTTATCCATGCCACCAGGTCCTGGTCCACCTGCATCACCGAGAGTGTCTCAGCCAGACGGAACGGCTGTACGGGTTCAAAAGAACTGGAGAAGTCAAAGAACATAACACTCACTGTGCTTTACGGCCTACGGTGTGTAGCTTTGTGAAGCAGGTGGATGATGGCATCCTCCACGCCGATGCCAACAGAAGCGGGTTCAGGCAGTCGCGTACCAGGGGCCTGAAGTGTTGCAGGACCAGTCTCTCAAAGGTTTTCATAATGTGTGACATTAGAACCAGAGGCCTGAAGTGCCCCTTCTTGGGCACCGGCACTATACAGTATGTCTTCCAGATTGTGGGTACCCATTTCAGCCTCAGGGAGAGGTCAAAAAGATGTGTGAAGACTCCTGCCAGCTGCTCCGCACAGACCCTGAGGACCCGTTGGTTGATGTCGTCTGGTCTCCTGGCCTTGTTGGTTCTGGTCCTGGTGAGCTGCCGTCTCAAGTGGCTGATCATGATAATTGGATTATGACCATTTGTCGTTAACAAAGACAACAAGCCCACCTCCCAGCTTCTTACCACTTTGTTTGTCTCTGTCCCAAACTAGCGAGAATCCAGCTAGCTCCACTGCACAGTCTGGTGTCTTCCCATTCAACCATGTCTCCGTCAGGCATAACACACTGCTCTCCCAGTACTCACATTGTGCGCTGACAAGGGCAGAGAGTTCATCCATTTAGTTTGGAAGTGAGCGTACATTCCCCATGATGACCGAGGTAAGAAAGGGTTTGTATCTCCACCACCTCTCCGTCCTCTTGTTCTTCACCAGTACTCCGGCTCGGGTTCCTCATCTCTTTCTCCTCAGCTCCTTCAGAATCTCCTTCGGACATGCCGCAGGTCGTTCCCGGTGCTGGGGGAGCTCCTCGCACGAGTAGACCACCGTCCATTGTTTGGTGATTGCTGTGTCTGTAGGCCTGCACATTATTGCTTCGACTGTTTGTTTGCACCCTAATTAAACTGAAACTGAAACTAACTACATGTGTTGTAGAGTACTTTCCCAAAAAGTGCCAGGGTAAAGAAAATACAGTAAAAGAGCAAAAGGAGTAAAACAAGGGTATAAAGGAGTAGCAGAGCAGGAGCTGCTCTGTCAGGCTGCCACTCACTGCGGTGCCCAGGTGATCGATAGTATTATCTAATTTCACTGTTTGTGGGCTGGTAGGCAATCCAGAAAGCCTCATTGAAAAAGCCAATTTTGTATAATAGGTCCCTGTGACTGACAAGAGCCTTGGTCTTGTCTGTGCTGGTGTAGTGTGTATTTCTGTTCGTGCGTGTATGTCCTCGGCCGGGTGGAGCCCGGCTGATAAGCAATCAGCTGGGAACACCTGGCCCGTGTTCCTGGTTAACTTAAGTGCCCTTCCTTAACTTAAGTGACTTTGACTATCCTGCCAGGGGCCACTTGCTCATAAGGAGGGTTAACCATTACCATACACTCATACACTGACAGTGCAGTATTGGCCGCAATTTGGGGTTCAGTGTCTTTGCCATGAGAAAGATGATCAACTTTTACCCATGAATTTGTGTGTATTCTGCTTTACAGTGTGTGTCAGTGATGTAATATCTTGGATTATCTTGAAGCAAATAAGTCAACACATGAATGTACACAACTTGAATTTCAGGAAAATAGAAGAGTAGATGGCCTGAATTAAAAAATAAAGATTATATGACTTTGAATCCCAATCTCGATTTTTTTTCAACCTTGTGAAATAGTGCAGCCCATTTAGCACTTTGTCTTGTTTTCTGTGAGGTCTGTTTTGCATTTTCCGCAGTGTCGTGGGTTTGGCTTGATGCTGGTGTACAAAGATATAAAGCATGCAAAGATTACCACAGCTGTCAAAAAGTCACGAAAATAAGTGAATATTGCTGTGAGATGAAAAGAAGTAAGTTTATTAGCTAGATGATGTGCAGCCCTTATTACAGAGGTAACAGCAAAAAAAAAATAGCCACTTAATATTAGGGATGGGTTTTGAAACCTGGTTCCAAAGTTTCGATTCCATCTGAATTATTAAGAAATATTATTTTTTGGTTCCGCCGATCAATTCCTAAAGAACCTTTGCACACGACACAAATGAGGGATGAGGTGCTGCACGCCGTCATGACCTTATAAGCTCAAAAGAGTGGCTTAATTTTGTTAAAGAGATAACGAGTCAGACATGTCACAGTGCAGCACCTGTCACAAATGTATTTCGTGCAAGGGAGGGCGCACTACAAATGTGGCAAAACACCTTTGCCAGGAGCACAGTAAAACTATGAATGAGCGCACAATATTTGACGAGTTGCGCCAGCTTCTCTCTTCCTCCATCATCCTTCCGGCTGCCAGCACCTCCTCGTCACATTTAAGCTTTCATTAATCTTAAGTCATACAACAGTGTGCTGTTTTTCTTTTACATGCATTTGATGTTTTTTTACCATTACACAGGTAGAGAGAGGAATAGCTTTGATTAAAATCCACTGCACAGGTGTGTTTGCTTTGTTCCCTGTTAGACTACTCCCGCAGGCGGAAGCAAACAGATTTGGAATCAGTGCCTAAGTTGGCCGCAGAGATGCTATTGGTTTGTGTATTTTCTTTGATTAGAGTAATGGCTTGTAAGCTGGTGTACACAGGATATAAATTTCTGTGAATTTATTCATGGTTTCATTGTGGCATTGTGTTTGGATATTTGTATGATGTTGCTGTACTAATTTTGATATGTTTGTTGAAGTTGTTTAGCAATTAATGCAGTATTATGTGATTAGTTTTGAGTTGTTTGATATTCTGGTTGAACTATATCTCCTAGAATTAATTTGGAAAATCTTAAATTGAAAGGCTCTAGAGGGAATTATCTTATCTCTCTTTTTCTAAAATTTGATTTAAGGTAGGATTAAAAATAATTTACTAGTAGAGTAGGATTTTCTACTGTTTGTTTCCTACTGAAAAAAAAAACTTTTTTTAGTTTGTAATTTACATTTTTGGCAGTGCTTTAACAGATCAGGTGTTTTTTATGCTACATAAAGTACCTCTTTTTATGCCTTTTATTGAAAATGAATGAAGTATCTTCTGGACACACACAAGGCTTTAAAATGTGTTTTTTTTGTAAAGCAAAGCCAGTTAACATTTAGGTTTTTTAATTAATATGTATGTTAACAACTTTATTGTGAAGTGGATGTTCAAGCCAAATGTTTGAATAATGTGATGGAAATAAAATATATACTTTTTATATCTGATTAATCCACTAATTGAAAAAAAGAGCTTAATTGATTATTAAAATAATCGATAGTTGCAGCCCTAGAAAAATTGTGCTAAAAAAATGTATTAACTAGGGATGTAATGATTCACTGTGATTAAAATAAAACATTAACGTCACTCATCCATTTGATTCAGACAAATAAAATAAGCAATTAAATTAATCAATTCACATTTCAAACAACAGAGGGCACTGACGTTATATTCTGTGGCCTCGCTATACACGCTATGGCAACTAAGATTGCAACGACGCATTGTCATTGATTACGTCAATTTGCCTAGCATACGTTCACGCATCACACTGTTTACGTTCATCCCCATTGATGGTGGTTCCAACTCCCAGGTGTGCAGAAAAAAAAATTAATACGAAAAAGCCTGGACTCAGTCTTCCAAAATATGGGAATATTTTAAACACATACCTAATAAAATGTTGCTCTGCACCATTTGCAAAATGGAATTGGCCAAGCAGCATATGCATGAACATCTAAAAACATCCTGGGGCTCTCCGACATCAGCACACCAAGACAGCAGGTCTACAGGTGCTTATGTTAGATTGTTGGATGGTGTCAATGTCTGGGAGACATCACTGTTTGATTATCTGTTGTGTTTAAAACAAACTAAGCATTAACTCCAATAGCAGATGAAAAAGGCTAGTATGGCAAAGCTACCGCTTTTGATCATGTTTGCAAGTTGTAGGCAGTGTGATTATGCAAAGACAAGACTAAACAAAGGATTGGCAATTAATTTAATTTCAATTTTGATGGCCTTCAATGAAAATGAAAACAAGGTAATCGCCTAAAACTATTATTGTGCAGCATTCCATCTCGCAACTGTGCTCCCCTTTGTCTCCTGTGATAAATCCAACGTACCCCTTCCTATCACATTGCCACAGTTTTGCCACTAAAGGGCAAACTCACTCTTCCTGGCTGTGTGGATTTTTATTTTAACTTGAATCAACATGATGGACATAGAGAGTTTGTTAATGAGCTCTTTAGAAGAAAATTAAACTTTATGGAAACTTTCACATAGGAGGGTTACTACCCGCGGCTTCAGTGCAGGCCTGCTGAGGTGCAAGAGTAGCCCTGGGCTTCCCATCTCCACAAGCAGACCTCCTGTAGTGGAGAGGTTAGGAAAACAGGCTAAGACTTTAAAGTGAATTGGTTTTTTTTGTTTGGTTTTTTTTTTGTTGTTTTTTTGCATTTGTGGCACTTATTTATTTTGATGGAATTTGAAATGTGTATTTCTTATGAGAAAATACTTGCGTAAATGGTTAAAAGCTTAATGAAAGTAATGCTTTTTATTTATTGGTAAATGAACCAAAGGATTAATTGGCTAAACAGAAAATAGTTAGATTAATAGACTAATCCAGAAAATAATAGATAGATTAATCATTTAAAAAAAAAAAACTAACTAACTTTAACTAATTTGTTAAAAAATTGTTAACAACTAATGATTTAACTGTGTGCTGGAAGCTCCAGAAGTTTGTGTTTTTCTGCAATCACAGTTGTGGCTGTGGAGCTTCGGCTGCTTGTGTTTGTTTACAACTTGCTCACTTATAAAGCAGAGCCAGCGTATATAGCGTCGTTGCCCCCTGTTGTTTAAAATGTGAATCAATTAATTTACATGATTATTTCTGTGGCACTTTGCACGTACTACCGCACTGCCGCCAGAGAACGCAAAGTACTTCCACTGTTGATACACGACAATAATGTAATATCGTAATATTATAATAAAATTATAGGGGGAGATGAAAACAATGTGGGGAAACAAGAGGGAAGACACCAGAGAAAACAGAAAAAAGTGAGAGAATGTCTAAAGTTTGGGATTACTACAAGTTAAACTGAAACGTGCAGTGTGTGTATTATGAACGTCGTCAGCACTATAGCAATTTAGCAGAAAACATTCAGTTTATTCATAAAGTTCACTGAGTAGATTTGACAGAGTAAAGTAACATTAGCATCATGTTTGCAAAGCATTTAAGCTAATACAGTGATTGCTAGATGAGCTTAAGGCATGTAAATAACATAAATTAATTGTGGCTATATATTATGGAAATCAATGTGGCACCTCCCTGGCAAGTTAATATGTGGAAATCTGGATTAGATAAATTTTTCTAGAGAAAATAATGCAGAAAATAAAATGCTGCAATCAATTTGTTAAAGCCTGAGCTTCATTCACTTTGTTAATAAGTTGGTCGCACACAAATACAAGCACACCTCAGACAGACACAAATAATGACAAATAAGGCCTGAATCTTTTAAACTCAAATTAAGCAGAAATCTCTTCATGCTTCAATCCAAGAGGCCGCAACTAAGGGTTAGTTCCCATTCCTTTTAATATCCTCCTGGTAAAGTAATTTAATCTATGGTTTATACTAAAGTTTATACAAGAAAGAGACTATATATCCGGGTACCCAACTCTTCTCTCCCCTCGGAGGGGAGAGGAGAGTTGGGTACCCGGAATGTCTCCTCTATATATATATACAAGACTATATAAGTAAGTCCAAGGTGGTGATTTCAAAGGTCATAATTTAATTAAAAAAAACAAAAAACCTAAACATTATAATGGTATGCATTACTGTTTATGTACATTACGCACTATTAGTGCAGTGAAAAAGCCTGAGAGAGTGGAAAATGTGAAGAGTCCGTACGAGTTTTCAGTGTTCAGAAACGAGTCCTTCAACAGGTCAGCAACCCATGGTCAAATAAAACATTTGGGAGATGTTAGATGTGATAACAGCCTGTGACAATAGCATCAACAGTGGCTTTGCTGCTTGTAAACAGTGTCATACAGTGTTAGCATTTGAAAGGCACAAGTTCAGCACATCCTGGAGGAAACTTATTGAAAACTGTTGAGGTACCGCATTAAATCACAGTCCATGGATTGGGTTGTGGGACTTCAAATTAACTGGTCTTGGAAGGTGCGGGTTTGATAGATAATTGCAGATAATGGGGAGGTTCGGGTTTTATGGTTTTGTGTGTGGGTTTTCAAAGCTGGACCCTTTCAGCTCCCTGAGAATCATCTGTCAGGGGTTTAGATTTGGATTAGTACTGTATATGGGCTTACAAAATGCCATTCTTTATTTATATTTGTTGAAAGCTTCTGTGTGCAATTACCTTGTTTAAAATAAATAGTTCAAATTAATAATAAATCTAACTTGTTTCCCCTTACTTTGTGTGCAAATAAAAAAAAATACTGAAACCTCCAATGAGTAAAGAGTAAATAATGGACAGAAATGTTGCAGGGAATACTGGAATCACGCTGGCTTAATCTTATGCATTAAATGTTAAATTGCACATTTATCAAGTGCTTAAAATGAGATTTTAAAATATCACGATGAATGAAAAATTTAACAGATAGTACATTCAGTCTGTGGGAGTCTAAAAGGTGATTTATTGCTTTTGAATTTTTTCATAATGGGATGTGTGTTGGACATGATTTAGAGGCAGATATACGTATGTGTAATTATGTATTTCAATGTCCTACAATTTCTTAATTGTTGACTTTGCATCCTTTGCATCCTTCTACATGTCTCACAAAAGCTGTAGAACATTATCCATTATCCATCCAAGTCCAAACCCTTATTTTTCCATTTCATCAAAAAAAATCTAAATCATCAAACAGACACCTCTTCTTTATCAAGTGGTCTTCCACCCACTCAGGTCTGCCCATGTGCCATTTTGCTTTTGCACATATGATGAGATATTCATCTATATCTCTTTCCCCTTTTGCTCCTCTCCCTGGGAGTTTGCAGTCCCCTAAAGGTAGATTTGTCATTCAACATCCAAACCAGGCTCAGCCCAAGAAACAAAGGGAGAGGAGAGGTAAGAAGTAGAGGAATGTAGGGGGTCTGGGGGAGGCTTTCAAAACTTTACACTTCTGACAGTTAAAGAACTCATACCTTATATAATTCTGTCTCTGCTTAGAACCTCTTCACTTGCACATTAAGACACGTGGACACACACCAGCATCCCAGTGTTACAATTATGTCAAAATTATTCTTTACAAAGATGCAAAACCACACCGCGCTATTTAACAGCCTGAATGCATTAATACAGTGCAAAATTGCTACCCTCAATTTGTTATTACTTGTATATATTATGTATGTGACCGTGTAATATTCATATATAAGGGTATTCCTATACTCACTTATTTTAAATAACAATATATATGATACGAACACGACAAATACATTGTTATCTAAATGTAACAAAGGGGAACTTGTATGTATACTGAGAGCGATTTAGTTTTACTTCCTTTATAGTCACTTCCCTAATTTGTGTTTAGCGCCAACGCTCCGGTTAGCACTGTATTTTTGTCAAAAGGCAGAATTTAAGTGAGGTCTTACCTGGTTTGGTGATGCTCTGAAAGTAAAGAACGAGAACGAAGAGTGAGCTGAGGCATGTCGCCAGAAACAGGGGTCCTCCTCTGGACATCCTCATTGTGAAATCCGGACGTGGTGGCGGAGCTACCGACTCCCTCGTTGCTGCCTCGACAAGGTTCACACACGACCACTCAACGGGGGATGTGAACCTCTGTGACGACAGGAGCAGATTTGATTATTCAGCCTTATTCTTCCAGCCCATACAGGAACAACCTTATCTGGTCCGTAATTGGCCTTTAATCTTACGAGACTGGGACATAAACCGAGAACCACCCCCACTGGTCTTCGTCGTTTGTTTTTTGGGGGGTTTTTTGGGGTTGTTTTTTTTTTTTTTACAAGGTTGACAAGATAATGTCGATAAATTGAGCAAGGTCACCTCAGATAAAACACTAAATAGCAGTCATGTGACATGATGACCTCCCGCTTAGTTCGAGTCATTCGTCAGTTCGACGATGTCTCGAGTTTACCGAAACTACAGAAACTTCTTCGCCAAACATGGACCAGACACCGGGCCGTGACGTCAGCCGCCCGCCCTCTCTTTGCCTGTCATCGATGTACTCACGTCTTTAAGTGGAACCGGAAATATTAAATCTACACTCATACGGCTGAGTTATCAATGTAATATCTACTCAGTAGAGTTGTTACGCAAAAGACAATATGTTTAATCAGCCTGTGGTTAAAAGACTATAATCAAAATAAGCTAAATGATTAGAGACTGTGGCTGATGCATATGACTGTAAGTCTGAGACGTGTTTACAAAACCTAAAGGAGTAAAGGTCTAGTGTTTGGCCAGGGAGATTTCAACATTCTTGTAGACCAGGAGCCATTTCATGTCTCGAGTAAGCTACCAATCAAGTTTTTATTTTATTTATTATTTTTTTCTTATAGATTATATAGTAGAATAACCCACCTGAGTTGCAGCTAGATCTGAGTTACCATCTTATGAGGTTACTACTTACTCACCAAAAGTGGACTGCAGCTTAGATGCTGGTGCATATATGGTTTAGACTTTAAAATATTTGACAGTGTTTTTGAATATTATGGATGTTTTAGTTTTTAAAGGGCACCCTCTTAGATTTATTTCAGTCCTGTTGTGAATCTTTCTGCTGACAAGTGTTGAGGCCCTCCAAGCACTCCAGACCGTTAATCACATACATTTTTCAACAGTATTTGCCCAAATCATATTAATTTTAGCCCTCATATCAGACACACAAAACAAAAAAACTGGAATACTCACAGGACTCTAAAGATTAGAGTCTAAGTATTATACCCATAATATTTAATTGAGAGACATGAATGTATACCTTAAATTAGAAGTACTTAGTCAGAAATTTGAAGCATGTAACAACTGTCATATTCAGCTAGCAGTAAGAAGTTTGTAAGAAATCATATAAAGAATAACACAAAATTCATATACAGTATAGACAAATGATAATATAATAATAGTCCATAATAATTCATCAACAAGAATTCACATTCACTGCAACATACATTCTCGACAAACACAGCCAAAAGAACACACAGTAGAGATTCAGATTTCACTCACTGCTTGGAAGATCAATCCAATATCTGTCATCTGCATTTTAAATTCAGTTACTTTGTCCTTGCTGATTTTAGAACTAGACAGAAAGAGCACGGAGAGAAAGACCACCAACCAGCACCTACCGGTTGTTCCCCAAATAGCGAGAGTCCCTGTAGAAGTAAATAGACATGTAAGAGTACCTGTAAGTGGAGAAAGACAGACTACTGCAGTACCTGTTAGGGAAGAGAGATATGTAAGTGTACCAGAAAGTGAGGATGAAAGTCCGGAAGATGATCATTATTTTACATAGCTGAGAGAGATTGTGAACATGATGGCCTTTTAATCCCTAAAGACCAGAGACTTTTGCCCACAGTATCAGAAGACACGACTAATATGGTTAGGAGGTCAGGTAGGGAGAGGAAACCAAAGCAAATGTTTACGTATCATACATTAGGAGAACCCTCGCTACAGCTTCATTCCACTGTTAATACTGTTAACACACTTACTGCACCTTATATGCCTGCATGGACAACACTTTTCTATCTTCCGCCACACACAGGGTTGGTACCTTATACCCCATGCACATACACACCCAACACATATGGCATGCCATTACTGTATTGAGATTTGGTAAATATTTGGTTTTGTGTTAAGTTACATGGCAGAAATGTTTTGGGGTTTTAAATGCCAGGACCCATTCCTATTTTTTTTTTGTTGCAGGGGAGTGTATGACACACTGTAATGTGTCGTCACATTAAGTAATTCATTTATTATTTCTATGTGTATATTCTTTTTATGTAAGAGCCTTATTAATTTTATTGAATGAAACATCTATGTTGGGAGTTATATCCCCACTTCGCCAGAGGGGGTTATTTCCATCCTAGCTAGTCAGGCAGGGTGAGGCAGATAGCCTGTTTGCAGCTTCAGTAAGACGGAAGCAAGAAGGAAACACCACACCTGTCGTCCTGATATTTTCTTTGTGCCTTACAGGTCAGTAACGTGATAAAACACACATATGATTGATAAAATGTGTTTTAGAATGTGAATGTAAGTATTGTTGTGTAGTCTTGCTGATCAGGATGTTTGTTTTGTTTACTTTTATGTTCGTAAAATTATGTGATCCACATGCAGCAACATGAGCTAGCTTAACTTCCTAAACTGTTAGACTGTGGGTGTTGAGCTTGGTTAAAGCAGCATGCTTTATTAAAAAGGCTCAGACTGTATTTGTTTTGACTCCTGGCACACTTAGAAGATTGTTATGTTTGAGAATACGTTTCCAAGGATATCTCCATGTGTTACTAAATGTCATAACTTTTGGTAATGTGTTAAAAATACACGGTAGTTCTGTTATATTTCTTTGGGATTTCACATTTTATGTTATTAGCATACTGCAAAAAAACAACAAAAAAAGCAACAACAGAAAGCTAACTGAATGTTTATTTGTACATACAAGTCTACATACTTGGGGCTCTAAAGCTGCAGTTTAAATTAGTAACTTGGCGTAAAAGTATTTTTCTTTGGAGTCTATGTACAATAACAGAAAAATGGACTGTAAATGTTGTGTTTTGTTAATTTGATTGTATTTATTGAGACCTGATTATAAAATCATGGTAAATGTGAACTGTGAATAAAGAAACTTTTGTAAAATTAAAGTAAGACGGAAGCGAGAAGGAAACGCCACACCTGTTGTCATCCTGATCATTTCTTTGTCCCTTACAGGACAATAAATATAATCTGTCGGCAGGCCTCCCGTCCGAGGCCTCTTACATTAAGTTACAGTTCATTAAACAACTGAAACATTAAGGTGCTGGTTCTGCTACAGTAAAAAGGACAGGTACATGTCACCAGATTTCTTCTTGTGAGGATAGTTAAGATCTGTAGATATTTATTGTGGTGGTTAGATTACATACCTTTCAACCACAAAGGCCTTGGTACAAATTCCTTTTGGGGAAGTTTCTGTCTTTAAGTTGTTTTTTGGGGGTCTGGGGTAAAATTACAAATTCTTAAAACACCACATTAGGATCTATTTGCAAGTGTTCTTTCCATTTCAATTATGTTTGTACTGCATCAAATGTGATCTAAAGCCCTACTTTTTACTTCAAACCAAACAGTAAATAGTCTACTTATCTAAACTGGAACTGTACGGACGGATATGTTGACAAGTGAAATAGTCATTTTCTCTAATTTCTATAATGTATTTTAGTTCTACGTCATGTGATGTAATTCCCTGAGCTTTGTGACACTTTGTGAAGCCGGACAGACCAGGCAGGCCCAAGCGAACAGTGAGGGTCTGCTGGGAACGTCTGGATGAGAACCCTGTGAAAATGGTGTTCAACTCCCACCTCCGGAAGAGCTTCAACCACATCCCGGATGTAGTGGGGAGCATGGAATCTGAGTGAGCCATGTTCCGCGCTGCCATTGTCGAGGCGGCTGCTCGAAGCTGTGGTAGCAAGGTCGCTGGTGCTAGTTGTGGCGGTAACCACAGAACCTGCTGGTGGACACCAGAGGTAAAAGGGGCCGTCAAGTGGAAGACGGAGACTTACAAGGCATCGCTGGCTTGTGGGACTCCCGAGGCAGCAGACAGCTACCGGCAGGCCAAGTGATCTGTGGCTCGGGGGGTCACTGAGACAAAAATCCGGGTGTGGGAGGAGTTTGCTGAGGCCATGGAACAAGACTTCCAGTCAGCGCCAATGAAATTCTGGCAAACTGTTCGGAGGCTCAGGAGAGGAAAGCGGAACCCCGTCCACACGGTCTTCAGTGTGGGAGGGGAGATGTTAACCTCAACTGAGTCTATAGTTCGGCGGTGGAAGGAATATTTCGATGATCTCCTCAATCCCACCAACACGCATTCCGAGGAGGAGGCAGAGCCGAAGGACTTTGGGCTGGGCTATCTCATCACTGGGGTTGAGGTCGCTGGGGCTGACAAACAACTCTGCAGCAGAAGCGCCCTGGGGGTGGATGAGATTCGTACCGAGCTCCTCAAGTCTCTGGATGTTGTAGGGCTGTCCTGGTTGACACGCCCTTGCAACATTGTGTGGACATCTGGGACTGTGCCTTTGGAGTGACAGACAGGTGTGGTGGCTCCCCTTTTCAAAAAGGGGGACCAGAGGGTGTGTTCGAACTAACGAGGGATCACACTACTCAGCCTCCCTGGGAAGGTCTACTCCAGGGTGCTGGAGAGGAGAGTGCGGCTGCTAGTTGAACCTCGGATTCAAGAGGAGCAATGTGGTTTTCGTCCTGGCCGTGGAACACTGGACCAGCTCCATACCCTCGCGAGGGTATTGGAGGGGCCATGGGAGTTTGCTGTGTTTGTGGATCTGGAGAAGGCTTATGACCGTGTCCCTCAAGGTATCCTGTGGGGGGTGCTCTGGGAGTATGCGGTAGATGGCCTTTTGTTACGGGCCATTCGATCTCTGTATTGTCGGAGTCAGAGCTTGGTTCACATTGCCGGCAGTAAGTCAGTCCCGTTCCCAGTCAGGGTTGGTCTCCGCCAAGGCTGTCCTTTGTCACCGGTTCTGTTCATAATTTTTATGGACAGAATTTCTAGGCGCAGCCAAGCGGTGGAGGGAGTCGGGTTCGGTGGCCTCCGGATTCCATCTCTGCTATTTGCAGATGACGTGTTCCTGTTGGCCTCATCGAACAGTGACCTCCAGCTCTCACTGGGACGGTTTGCAGCTGAGTGTCAAGCGGCGGGGATGAGAATCAGCACCTCTAAATCTGAGGCCATGGGTCTTAGCCGGAAAAGGGTGGGTTGCCCACTCTGGGTCGGGGGAGAGTCGCTTCCCCAAGTGGAGGAGTTCAAGTATCTCGGGGTCTTGTTCACGAGTGAGGGGAAAATGGAGCGGGAGATTGACAGACGGATTGGAGCAGCGTCGGCAGTGATGCGGACGCTGAAGCGGGCCGTTGTGGTGGAGAGGGAGCTGAGCCAGAAGGCAAAGCTTTCAATTTACAGGTCAATCTACGTCCCAACTCTCACCTATGGTCATGAGCTCTGGGTAGTGACCGAAAGAATGAGATCGCGAATACAAGGGGCCGAAATGAGCTTCCTTCGCAGGGTGGCTGGGCTCAGCCTTAGAGATAGGGTGAGGAGCTCGGACATCCGGGAGAGGCTCAGAGTAGGGCCGCTGCTCCTCCGCGTTGAGAGGAGCCAGTTGAGGTGGTTCGGTCATCTGGTCAGGATGCCTCCTGGACGTCTCCCTGGGGAGGTGTTTCGGGCATGCCCATCCGGGAGGAGACCCCGGGGCAGACCAAGGACACGCTGGAGAGATTATATCTCTCGGCTGGTTTGGGAACGTCTTGGTGTCCGGAGGAGTTGTTGGAAGTGTCTGGGGAGAGGAGTGTGTGGATCTCCCTGCTCAGACTGTTGCCCCCGCGACCCGGACCCGGATAAGCGGAAGAAAACGAAAGGAAACGAAACATATGACATATGACATACACAGCAGTTATCAAAATACACCATAAATACAAATGTTGAAAATCCCAAAGCAGGAATTCCAGTTGTAAACATGAACACTGTTAGCTTACTAAACCAACTATGAAATTCAAATGGTGAATTAAAACAAACTGAAAGTTCATGCAAATTACAGGTTCACACCACAATCCTCTCGGTAATCATGTCGTTAAACTAAAGGTTAATACACAACAAGGGGAAATCATTTAGCGTGTGCGCCCTTGACCAGTTGTAGAGTAGCTGGATAAATTAATCACCTAATTTTCTCTCTTGTTCTGCTGTCTTGCACATCTTTCCACACGCTCGTATATCTCTACTTCACGTGCTCTGAATTATATCCGTTCAGCGAACAACAACATCCAGGTCAGGGGTCACCAACAACAGAAATGCATCCTAAATATATTCACAGCACACATTTACACAGTAAGGTTGGCATTCATGCACATGTACATATAAACTACCGCTGTGCAATTACAACTTTTCAAGAAAACACATGCAAAAAATATATTAATTCTCTCAGGGATTCAATACAAATGGACCCATGTTTATATTCCTGGAGTCATCTACACCGGCATAAATGGTGAGGGTTGCATCTAGAAGGGCATCTGGCATAACTGAGTCAAATCAAACATGTAAATCATGAAAACTAATTTTATATTGGCTGGGGCCCGGTTTAACAATGACAGCCACCAGTACTTTTGACAAACCGGGTAAAGGTGGAAATTGGGCTATTGTTAGTCGAAAAACAAGAGGAGGGAAATACGCTGGGAGACAAAGAGAGAACTACTTTAATGGTTCAGTGATGGCTCGATTAAAGAACCAAAAATGATTTATAAAATGCATTGTGAATAAGCTTTTTCTTTGGACTGCATTTCATCGCCAATAATTGTATGCATGTTGTGTATAGTATGAAAAATAGCATTTAGGATATCCTGGTGCAATGTTTATATGGATCTTAAACCCATTTTACTGAAGAAAATGTACAAAATGATGTTTCCCAGGCAAGGTCTCGCTTAAGTATATTTGAATGTATATTTCAGGGTGTGATTTTATAATGGACATCTTAGATAAAGTCAAGAGAAAGTTAACCATTTTCTTTCATTTTCTTTTTTTAAATTTCCTGTACCTGACACTACTACTGCACCTGCGATAACTTTCTGTTTGAGACCTTTTGATGTAAAACTCTCTGCTGTGGTGAATGAAAGAAAGAACAAGATTTTTTGTAGTTATCTGCACCAAACATTATTATAAAGTGTGAAAAACAGCAGTCCATTCATTAGTAGTAACACAAGCTTTTGATGAAAGCTAACATGGATACATGTATATCTTTGACATGTACATATTTCCAGTGCTGCAAAAGAATCAAACCAGTGATGCAGCCTTGACTGAAAATCCAGTTAGTGGTCCTGCACAACAAAAATATGAGTCAAACTGGTTGCTTAGCAACAGATATATCACCGTTTCTCTAGCAGCAGATGCTTTTGCAGGATGTTTTTCAACCCATGACTGAAAATCACAAGTTGACACAATTCAGGCTTGCTCTCTCTCTCTCTCTCTTTCTCTTTCTCTCCAGTCAACTTTCTCATATTTATTTATTTTACAATGAGAGAAGTGAACAACAGCATAACATTTTCTATTTAAAACTAGATAAATATGTCTTCTCAGGACCGTTAATCGGTAGGGAGTTTAAGGTACTTGACAGAGGATAGTGTCATTTACTCTTGTTTCTAATTAAGAAAGTAATTACTAACAATTCAAGAATTCCATCGGTATTACTTTTCTCCAACTCCTATGGTTACAACTTTAATAATAAAAATAAATAAACAGCTAGTAGACGCTCAGTCGCTTCTGCCGTCCACATGATGGCGCCATTGCTTCATGTTCTTGTGGCTGGAGCCTCTCATTGGCAAACTTCTTCGGGGCACATGGAACAAACATAACCCTTCTTACATCAGTATGATTATGATAGGTATTTCCAAATACAGATTCCTATATTTATCCACCACTCTGGTATGAGCACTTAGGTTAGTTCATCCTTTGATGTCCCGGAAACAGGCTTTGAGGCAGGTATCATAAGGGTTTTTGGAGAGGCAGCAAGGATAGTAGCTTCTCCATCAAAGCGCACTCTCCCTTTATAATGGACACCTGTTTGGTTCTGAATCAGATTTTTTTTTTTTTTTTTTAAATCTCTTTATACATATTTACCTCATTAATAAGAAAGTTACATGGTAAACCTTAATAAAACATCTGAAAGTGTTAGAATGAGGGAAACATGGCCTTTCCAACAAATAGAAATATAATTGAATTTAAGATATACATCTGAAATATTGATACAGTGGTTAGGAGAAGACAAGAAAAAAAAAATGTATATCACTTGTCTACAGTACACTTATCTGTAATTTTTTTTTCTCTGATATAGTCACTGGGTTCTATTTAATTATCTTGTGACAGATTACATAATCCATCACTTTGAGTAAGTCGCATCATTGATTCAGGACCCTTGCCTCACTTGCAGCACTAAGGAAGTAGGGTAATTGTGTTTTTCATTGCATTCGAGTTGTTATTTGGTAATTATTTGTTATTAAAACTGAAACAATAAGTAAAGAGACAGAGTAGAAGTGTGGAAGAAATCTAACAAATTTGCAAGGCAAGTAATTGTTGTAATCATTGGTGCAAATATAGGTTTTTTCTGTACGCACGTTAGGTGCGAACTTTAAGTGAATAC
This sequence comes from Mola mola, assembly GCA_001698575.1. Lineage (NCBI taxonomy): Eukaryota > Metazoa > Chordata > Actinopteri > Tetraodontiformes > Molidae > Mola > Mola mola. Next base: position 2,922,510 of record KV751327.1, on the reverse strand, counting down.
CATCAATGATGACTATCACAAAATTTGCTATGGTAATTTTACTTTGGTTGTTGGTTAAGCCCAGCTAACACTCACACGCATGGAGTTTTAACTATTTGAATTAGATAATGTGATTCACAGTTAACAAGTGTTAAAAGGACTTGAATGCGATATGAGTAGCCTAAATGTAAAGATATCTCACTTGAAAGTGACATAATGTGTGAAAACACCCTTATGAATATAGAGTTAAAGTCTTTAGTAAGTATAAGTATATAAGTAGCTCATATAACTGTACTTACGTATCAAAAGTATCTGGTGTTAGAGTGTACTTAGATAAATATAGTAACAAAGTGCACGTAAAAAGCAGATTTGTTTCATTAGTATTATATCTTACTGATTAAATTAGTTTTTAATCAGTAAGATATGACTGGATATGCACCCTGTCTTGATGAGAGAGTGTGATCATACATAAATATAACCAGTAAAAACAAATAAACAAATACTGATTTTTGAAGGTCTGACGACTAAGTAAATAGATGTTACTGATGACAAACTTTATTGATTTGTTGTTTGTGTGTTTTGGTTTTTTTTTGAAAATATGCTCATTCTGAATTTGATGCCCTCAAGACATTGCAAAAAAAAAGTTGGAACACGGGCAAGAAAAGACTGGGAAAGTGGTGGAACAATAATAAAAAAAAACTCTTGGAACATTGCATTGCATGTCCAACAGTGTAAGACTGTTTCTCAACATGCGATTGCAAGTAAACTGGGTATTTCACAATCTAGGTAGCATCAACAGATTCCCAGATCAAATAGTTGCTGATAAGTGGCGAGCACAAAAAAACAACGTTAAATGCTTTTGATCTTTGATCTCTCAGGCAGCACTGATTTAAGAACCTATTTCTTTCCATGAAGGACATCACTACATTAGCTGAGGAACTTCTGAAAAACCATTCAGTCAACTCAGTTTATCACTTCATCTAAACACACAAACATTGATGACTTTTTTCAGTTTTAACTCATTGAAGATGAACTTGCACAGAGTGGAAAAGTATCTTTTGGTCTGTCGAGTCCACATTTCAGATAGTTTTTGGAAATCCTGGACTTCATGTCTTTCACACTAAAGAGGAAAAAAAACATCCAGATTGTTACCAGAGCAAGTTTCAAAAGCTACCATCTGTGATGGTCTGCCGGTGTTAGTGTTCATTGCATGGCTTCGTGATGGCACCATTAATGATTAAAGGCGCATATAAAGTCAGGTTTTGGACAACATATGCGATAGTAAACAGTTTTTTAAAGCACGTTATAGGCATC
>KV751327.1:2870024-2920998 GCA_001698575.1 Mola mola | reverse complement strand
GAATGTGAAGTTTAACAGTAACTATCTGATCTTTGTATTGTATTCAGTTACTGTGATCCAAATTTCCACAATGATATTATGATACTGCAACTGCGCCACTGCAGTAAGCGTATTGTGTCACTTCCTGTTGTTGATGTTGTTGTCGATCTGCTGTGCCTGCTATAATTTGCTAATTTGGAGTAATCTGGAGGGTTTTTTAAAAAAAACTGCAGTAATTGTTTCACTGTTGTACAGTTAAACCTCACACCCTTGTGCTTAAGCACCACTCAGCCCTCTCTCATTTAAGTGACTGTGTCGCTAGTCTTACAACCGCCCTGTGTCACGTTAACCAGCTCAACTGGTTAACTTAGCCTAGCGCACAATGATAGCTTCTCCCTCTTGCTCTCCTGCTCTCTCTTGCTCAGTTGGTCACTTTTGTTGTTTAGTTATTCCTCTGCCTCCTTTAGGCACTGTAGTTTATTTGTTGCATTGGAGGCTACGATCCGCACCATGCAAACCAAACCAGTAGATTTGCTAGCTAACCAGCCTGGAAACCAGGGAAGTCGGGTGACCAAATCTTACACGCTTCTCTGCGCTTCCTTTAGAGTCATCCACCTACAACCCCATAGAGACTGTGTCTGTCCCCCGTCCACATAAATTCACTAAATTCACTAAATCAAATAAGAGTTCACATAGGAACTTAATAAAAATCAACACCACTAATGAGGCAGTTTACAAAGTAAAGAGACTTAAATGTGGACTCTTGAATATCAGATCCCTATCATCTAAAGGTGTATTAATAAATGAGCTTATATCAGATAACAATATTGATTTATTCTGCCTTACTGAAACTTGGCTGTGCCAAGACGAATATGTAAGTCTTAATGAATCCACTCCTCCCAGTCACATTAACACACACATTCCCAGAGACACTGGCAGAGGTGATGGAGTTGCAGCCATTTTCAATTCTGCCCTATTAATAAACCCTAAGCCCAAACAAAAATTTAGTTCATTTGAAAATCTCATTCTTAGCATTTCCGATCCAACCATGAAAACTCCAATTATGTTTGTTATAGTGTATCGAGCACCTGGACCCTACACTGAATTTTTATCTGAATTTTCAGAGTTTCTCTCAGCTTTGGTCCTCAAAACAGATAAAGTCATTATTGTAGGTGACTTTAATATCCATGTAGACATTGAAAACGACAGCCTTGGTACGGCATTTCTCTCACTATTAGATTCATTCGGCTTCTGTCAGTGTGTACAAGAATCAACACACACTTTTAATCACACCCTTGATCTTGTTCTGACATATGGCATTGAAATTGAGCATTTAAATGTCTCTGCGCAAAATCTGCTTTTATCAGATCATTATCTTCTAACATTTGAATTTCTGCTCATCAACTATAAACCAAGAGTCACTAGTTATTATAGCAGATGCATATCTGAGGACACTGTTGAAAATTTTAAAGAAATTATTCCCTCTGCATTAATTTCAGTGCCATATCCCAAAATAACAGAGGAGTCATATCTTAAATTTAGCCCCTCCCAGCTTGATCACCTTGCCGATTTCACTGCCGGCTCTCTACGTGCTTCACTCGATTCCATTGCCCCAGTTAAAAAGAAAACAAAACCAGTAAAGAGACTAGCTCCGTGGTATAATCTTAACACTCGCAAGTTAAAACAGAAAACTCATAAACTTGAAAAGAAATGGCGTTCCACTAAACTGGAAGAGCCACACATGGCCTGGCAGGATAGCCTTAAAGTATACAGGAAGGCCCTTCGCCGAGCAAGAAAAGACTACTATTCAGCGTTGATAGAAGAAAACAAGAATAAGCCCAGGATCCTTTTCAGCACTGTAGCCAGGCTGACTGAGAGCCATCATTCTATTGAACCATGCATTCCTAGAGCCCTCACCTGTAATGATTTTATGAACTTCTTCAATAATAAAATTAGACTTATCAGAGAAAATATCCTACACTCCACAGATTCCAGTTCAGCAACAGGAATTATAGAGGCTGTTATTAGTCCTGATGTGTGTTTGGAAAGCTTCCATCCAATTGACCTTAAGGAACTAACGACAACATTATCTTCATCTAAATCATCAACCTGTATACTAGACCCCATACCTACTAGGTTGCTCAAAGAGGTTTTACCCCTAATTAGAAATCCACTACTAAACATTATCAATCTATCCCTTGTAACAGGTTATGTGCCCCAGTCATTTAAAGTAGCTGTAATTAAACCGCTCCTAAAAAAACCTACCCTAGACCCAGAAGTTTTAGCCAACTATAGACCAATATCCAACCTCCCCTTTCTTTCAAAGATTCTAGAGAAAGCAGTAGCGAAACAACTATGTGGCTTTCTTCAGTATAATAGTCTATTTGAAGAGTTTCAGTCAGGTTTTAGAAAGCATCACAGCACAGAAACGGCATTGGTAAAAGTTACAAATGACCTCCTCACTGCATCTGATGCGGGACTTATCTCTATACTAGTCTTATTAGATCTTAGTGCAGCTTTTGACACTATCGATCATCACATCTTACTACAGAGGATGGAACACCAAATTGGCATTAAAGGATCTGCTCTAAGATGGTTTAAGTCCTACCTATCTGATAGATATAATTTTGTTCATGTTAATGATGAATCATCAAGATATGACAAGGTTAGTCATGGAGTCCCACAAGGTTCTGTGCTTGGACCATTACTATTTACTCTATATATGCTTCCTGTAGGTAAAATTATTAGAAAGCACTCCATACATTTTCACTGTTATGCAGATGACACACAACTATACTTATCAATGAAGCCAGATGAAACCCATCAGTTAGCTAATCTACAGTCATGTCTTAAGGACATTAAAAACTGGATGTTTCATAACTTTTTAATGTTAAACTCTGACAAAACTGAAGTCATTGTGCTGGGCCCCAAACACATTAGAGACTCATTATCCAGCAACATAGTTAATCTGGATGGCATTGCCTTGGCCTCCAGCACCACTGTCAGAAACCTGGGTGTTATCTTTGACCAGGAGCTGTCTTTTAAATCACATGTTAAACAGATTTCAAGGACCGCCTTCTTTCACCTCCGTAACATTGCTAAAATCCGGCACATCCTGTCTCAACAAGATGCAGAAAAACTAGTTCATGCGTTTGTTACTTCCAGGCTGGACTACTGTAATTCTTTATTTTCAGGTTGCCCTAACAAAATTTTAAAAACTCTTCAGTTAATCCAAAATGCAGCAGCGCGTGTACTGACTAGAACTAATATCAGAGACCATATTTCCCCCATACTGGCTTCTCTGCACTGGCTCCCCGTTAAATTTAGAATAGAATTTAAAATCCTTGTTCTCACCTACAAAGCTATTCATGGTCAGTCACCATCTTATCTTGAACAGCTCATAGTACCCTATCGCCCATCCAGAACCTTACGCTCCCAGGATGCAGGGTTATTGGTGATCCCAAGAATTTCCAAAAGTAGAATGGGAGGCAGAGCTTTCAGCTATCAAGCTCCTCTCCTGTGGAACTATCTTCCAGTCTTGGTACGGGAGGCAGACACACTCTCTGATTTTAAGAGTAGGCTTAAAACCTTCCTTTTTGATAAAGCTTATAGTTAAGGCTGGCCTATCTAGCCCTTAGTTATGCTGCTATAGGCTTAGGTTGCTGGGGGAACACTCCATGATTCACTGAGCTTTCTTCTCTCCCCCCTCTGACTCCGACTCCTTCTCTGCTCCTGTAAATGTCCATATCCTTACACTAACTTTACTTCTTCCCCGGAGTCGTTGTGCTTTACCATCCTGCAGGTTTTTCTAGGTCGCGGTGGGAGGTGCTGCTGTGGTCCTGCCTGATGCCTCCTGGCCACATTAGGAAAGGAGATCCTGTGACTTGGATCCTGTGACTTGGATCCTAGGCTGGATTTCCAAGTGCAAATCGGGACCCACAGATCACAATGGCTTCTGGATCAATAGACTACACCTGCTTCTGGATCACTACACTTCACATATCCCTGGATTTACAGATTCTACATACTCTTGGACTCAGCAACACTCAGATCTTGCTACATGGAGTACAATGACTCCTGGACCAACAGAGTCCACCTGCGTCTGGATCACTAGACTTTCCATACATCCGGACTCATAGAATCCACGGACTCTGGGACTCATGGATGTTTTATACATTCTAAATGAATTGTTGTTATCATGTTTTTGTGTTCTGTACAAGTGACATTTATTGCATGTCTGTCCGTCCTAGGAAGAAGGATCCCTCCTCTGTGGCTCTTCCTGAGGTTTCTTATTTTCCCTGTTTAGGGTTTTTTAAGTTTTTCCTCACCCGGTTCGAGGGTCTAAGGGCAGAGGATGTCACATCTGTACAGTTTGTCAAAAGCCCAGTGAAATAATGTGTAAATTGTGATTTCGGGCTATACAAATAAATTTGATTTGATGTCTGCGGTAATGACATTCGGCTATTAATAATGCCAAACACTGTTGGACTCTGTAGTTTTCTCTGGTCCCCTGCCTAATCTGACCAACCGCTGGCTGTCGAGGTGGTGTCCAGCAAACAATGTCGGCTTCATTGGCAATTTGCAGACTTTCTGGGGAAGACCTGATTTAATTAGGAAAGATGGCATCCATCCTGTTTTCATTACTATAAATATGGCCAGATTTATTAGTCAGCCAAATTAACAATTTAGAGTTGAGGCCAGGAAACAGAGTTGCAGTCTTACACGCTTCTCTGCGCTTCCTTTAGTCATCCACCTACAACCCCATAGAGACTGTGTCTGTCCCATGTCCATATAAATTCAGTAAATCAAATGATAAAGGAGATTCACACAGGAATTTGATCTAAAAAAAACAAAAAAACAAAACAAAAAAAAACACCACTACTGAGACAGTTTATTAAAAAAAAAAATTAATAAATGTGGAATCTAGAATATCATTTCTGTATCATCTAAAGTTGTATTAATAAATGATCTTACGTATAACAGATTACAATATTAATTTATTCTGCTTTACTGAAACCTGGCTGAGTCAAGATGAATATGTAAGCCTTAATGAATCCACTCCTCCTTCTTCATATTAACACAACATTCCTAGAGACACTGGCAGAGGTGGTGTTGTCTGCCCTAGGCTTAAACTAAACTATAGCCCATTTGAAAATCTCATTCTTAGCATTTCTGATCCAACCATGAAAACTCTGCAACCCACTATGTTTCCTATAGTGTATCGAGCACCTGGACCCTATTCTGAATTTTTATCTGAATTTTCAGAGTTTCTGTCTGTCTTGGTCCTTTAAACAGATAAGTTATTATTTTAGGTGACTTTAAATTCCATGTATTTGTTGAAAATGACTGCCTTGGTACTGAATTTCAGTCACTGTGCGATTAATTTTGCTTCTGTTAGTGTGTACAAGAAGCAACACAGACTTTTAATCACACCCTTGATTTTGTTCTGACATATGGCATTGAAATTGATCACTTAAAATTCTCTGTGCAAAATCTTCTTATCAGATCATTAGCTTTTCTCAGCATTTTCGGGCGAAGGCGGGGTACACCCTGGACAAGTCGCCAGTTCATCGCAGGCAACCATCCACACTCACACCTACGGGCAATTTAGAGTGACCAATTAACCTAACCCCCAGTTTTTGCATGTTTTTCGACTGTGGAAGGAAGTCGGAGTACCAGGAGAGAACCCACACAGGGACCCAGAACCTTCTTGCTGTGAGGCGACAGTGCTAACCACTGCACCACTGTGCCGCCCCTTCCATGGTAAAATCTCAGAAAAACAGAAAAACTCACAAACCTAAAAGAAAATGGCGTCCCACTAACTTGTGGCGCCTAGTGGAGAGACTCTCTCTACTGCAGCTCCCCTGATCATCATCGGCCTGCTCTACTTGCGAAAAAGGCTGGGCTTGTTGGTAAAAGGAGTCCTGATGAGCTAAAATTCTCTCCCTCACAATTCCTTCACAGAGTCCCGCTCCATTCCATCATATTCAAAAACGGTAAATCCACTAATATAATATGTGTATTTGATTCCGGAGCTGACAACAATTTCATTGATGAGGCACTCCGAATTGAAACTGAACCAATTGAGATTCCCAGGTCAGTGGCGCCGCTAAATGGTCATCTTCTCGCCACCATTAACTCATGCACAAAACCAGTAACCCGGCTGGTGTCCAATAATTATCAAGAGAATATTCAATTCCGTATTCTCACATCACCATAGAACGCCATCGTCCTGGGTGTCCACTGGTTATCTTTTCACGACCCACAAATTGACTGGACCATGGCCTCCATTTCCATCTGGAGTTTTTTCTGCCACTCACATTGTCTCCCTTCAGTCTCCTGGTTGCAGTTCTCCTGATACTCCACAAGAGCCACCCCGATCTCTCCAGTTTCACGGCTGAATACCACGTTTTGGCGGAGGTTTTCGGTAAGGTGAAAGCTCTGTCTCTCCCTCCACATAGTCCATATGATTGTGCGATAGATGGGGTACCTGGAGCCACTCTACCATCAAGTCGGCTGTATCAACTCTCCAAACCCTAAAGCAAGCGATGGAGGATTACATCCATGTCTCCCTGGTGCCTGGACTTACCTGACCCTCCTCCTCACCTGTTGGAGCTGAGTTCTTCTTCGTGGAGAAGAAGGACAAGTCAATGAGACCTTGCATTGACTACAGAGGAGTAAATGGCATAACTGAAGAATAAGTACTCCCTACCTCTCATTGAGCCTTTGAGCCCCTTCATCGACTAAAATATTCATTAAGTTTGATATTTACAACAGCTACCATCTCATCAGGCTTCAAGAACAAGATGAATGGAAAATGGCCTTCAATTCCCCTCTGGGCCATCAAATACCTAGTAATGCCATTCAGTTTTACCAATGCACCAGACGTATTCCAAGCACTCGTGAATGATGTCCCCAGTGATATTCTGGAAAACCTCTTCTTCTACCTTGATGACATCCTGATCTTCTCCCAAACATCTCCAGCATTTGCGTCTTGTCCTCCGTCTACTACATGAGAACAAACTCTACGTCAAGGCTGAAAAATGCGATTTCCGTGCCTCTACAGTAAGCTTCCTCGGGTTCATCATCTCAAATGGTCAATTACAAGCTGACCCTGTCAAGACTAAGGCTGTCACAGATTAGGAAACTCCCTCCTCATGCAAATAGCTCTAGCATTTTCTTGGCTTTGCCAATTACTATAGGAGGTTCATCCGAAATTACAGCAACATAGCTGCTTCTCACCAAACTCATCTCTTCCAATATACCTTTTTAGTGGGCCCCTGAAAACCTGCCTAGCATTCATCAACTAAAGTACTAAACTAAACAACTAATCATCTCCACTCCAGTACTGATGCATCCTGATCCCTCTTCCAATTCATCATCCAAGTGGATGCGTCAGATTCCGGGGTTGGAGCTGCGCTTTCCCAACGCTCTGCAGAGGATCAAAAGTTACATCCATGTGCCTTTTACTCTCACCGACTGACACCTGTGGAGAGAAATTTGATGTTGGGAATCGTGAACCATTGGCTGTGGTCCTAGCCCTTCAGGAATGGAGACACTGGCTTGAGGGATCTGAACAACTTTACCTTATCTGGGCTGACCACAAAAACCTGTCCTACTTCCGATCAGCTTGCAGGCTCAACTCCCACCAGGTTTGCTGGGCTCTATTCCTGGGCAGTTTTGTTTCACTCTCTCCTATCGATCCATATTCTGCAACATCAAACCTGATGCACTCTCCAGGCTTTCATCATCTTAACCTGAAACAGATCAGAAACTTATTACTATCCTCCCACCTGACTGTTTTTGCTGCTGCCAGTGGGAGATTGAAAAACTGGTCTTGCTTGCTCAAGGACACTTCGACATGTTAACTGCAGGTATCTTCTTATCACTAGACAACTGCTCTACTATCTGAGCCACAGCCCCCCATTTAATAATCATCCTCCTCGATATGATATTGCCATCAAAATACTCCACTCGTTTCAAACACGTCCTCTTTGTTGGTGATTGTCCCTACCCACTCGGGGTTAAATACCTGGGTTTCCCGCACTGACCCTCAGAACTGAAGAAGCCTTTCGGATGAGAGGCGAAACGTCTTCAAACAAGATAAGAAGTCCAGTTGCTTCCTACTAAACACTCCGAGATCAAGATGACCTGGATGACTGAGAACCTTCACGGACACTCCACATGGAGGCTGTACATACGTCAACATAATCAGTATATTAATTCAGTGACTACAACAAATCACAAGCAGAACAGTAGTATACCTCAACAAGCTGACCAGCAGCAAACCACAATAATAAAAACTCAGTAGATAATTTTTCAATATAGGCATACTCAGAATTCTTAAAAATCAAAAAATTGACAGCTAATGCCATTTCTTTGCATTAAGGAGGGTAATTGCTGTAGGGATAGATAAGTGTTTGTACATGTTGCTTTTGACTGTAGGGAATGTAAGATAGGTGCCATTGATACTCCTGATGAAGCGAGTGGGAATGGTCCGACAGAATTGAAATTGCCCTCTTCACCAACCAACTGTTGCAAAGAACAGACAGACTACTCTGTTGGACACCTAAAATATTACTGCTAGTGTTAACTATTTTAGCCAGTGCCTAGTGCAGTGTATATACAGGAATCCTGAAGTTAAATTACAATACCTCTTTATGACATTTTAAAGACCTGCTCAAGATAGTTTAAGACCTCAGCGCCACTTCAAGCTGTAATCAGCAATACATCTTAAATTTATAAAACAATTGTGGTTTGCAATTAAATTTATAGTGCACAACCATACAACAAAGCTCAGATAAGCTGGGAAGGCACAAAGCTTGAAAGAATAAATTGAACCAAAGGCAAGGTTTACTTAAATATAACTTAGTCACCAAAAGTATCAATGACTCATCAACTCTCAAGATCAACTTGGTGAAACAATATGATGAATACTTTTAAAACTGATTAAAACTCATAACATGTGCCTCAGTTCATTTGCTTTGCATTCCATCAACTTTTCAGTTTCCACCAGCTCACAGAGTTTTTCTTTGTGTCTTCTCAAGGTGTTGGACTTAGTGATCAGTTGGGCCATTATTGTTCCTGATTTTCCATCTAACTTCTTTGCTAGCTGATCTGCATCTTTTTGCAGTGTGTCGCACACATCTCTTAGGACGTTTCTCTCCTTTTTTTTTTAATCTTTGGCTGCTTTCCTCTTGAGGCTGTGTGAGTCTGTCTCTTTTTTCTTTTTCCATTGCTGTTCCAGGTGAATCCTGTACCTTGACCTCGCAGAGGCTTCAGAAGCCAGGAGCTCCTTGGTCAGAGGTACCTTTAGAACACCCCTACAGAGACTGACCTTGTCACAGATTAACCTCAGAGCCTCCATTGTCTCTTCAGGGATGTTGCAGGTTTCGACCTGCTTGTTGACCGAGAATCCTCTCCACTTTGTCTTGTCAATGGGAGAGAAGTAAAAGGATCTGACAGAGCCTTGACACCTCAGGGTAAGATTTGTTGAATACTGAGTGTAGGAACAGATCAACCCAATGCTGCAGTGGCTGAAGGAATTTGAAACACTCATCTCTAGCCGCAACAGTGAGAAAAGTCTCAAACTTTTGGACAATCATATAACCTGCAACAGGAAGAATAAAAAAAATAAAAATAAATACTAACGTGTTAATAGTAATTTCATAATTTAGTAATTACTAATTTCATTTAGGTCTTCAAGTTCATCATTCATTTGACAAATACATGGCTCACAGCATCTGAACACAAAAGCATAGACAGTGGAATGTATCTTTCAAAAGTGTTAAAATGATTTAATTTGGAAGCATTTGGGACCTGAGATGCTTTCACACCAACAGAAGAATGGACGAAAAACTGTTTTTCAGAATTTTAACAGATGGAAGTAGCTACATAAAAATGTATTTTTTTTACATATTCATGGTGTGTAAATTACTATTAGAAATAAAACTGTTCTGCATATTCCCTGAAGCAAAATGCAATATGAACATGCCAGTTTATTCCTGAAACAAACAAGTGGTAAGCTACTGAACAAACACACACAAACTGACTCACTCTAGTGGAAGTCCTCCGCAAAGAATTTCAGGCGCTGCGTTATTATCTGGAGTTTAGTCAGCAACAGGTGGCTTCCCTGACAGCTGAGAACAAGTCCCTCAAAAATTCATTCCCTCTTACCGAGGGAATGATGAAGATTTCGGGGGAAAACAAACAGAATAAGGAGTCTATCCTTGATATTCAGGCGCACAGCATGTAGGATAACCTGGTCTTCTCTGGGATTCCAGAGCGGATAGAGGAAGATCCTGAAGTGTCCATCAAGGAGTATCATCACTGTGGAGAAACTGTATGTCAATGGTCAGCTGTTCCGTGATCCGGAGATCACTCCTTTGCTTTACTAACATCACTCCTCTCCGCAGCTTGGAGGGCGTCCCCCGAATAAGGTTACACAGTATTTTTTTTTTCTTTTTCTACTGTTATTTTTCTTTTGGAAAAATAAAAAAATAAAAAAGCAAAGCATATTTGTTCATATTTGTTCTGTTGTTGATGTTGTTGTTGTTGTAATGTGTCACCGCATATTCACGATTGCAATGTTTGAACGGTGCCCAGTGCTGCTTTATAATTTGCAGTTACATTTGCCACACACACACACACAAACATATCTCCTCTTATGCAGGTTACAATTTATATTCAGTAAGCTAGTTTAGATATGACCACATTACAGATTGTCACCTTGAATGTGCTAAAATTGGCTCGAATGAAAAAAAGGCTTAAAATTTTAGAGCACTTAGATAATTTACAAGCACACATTGTCTTAATGCAGGAAAAACTCTCGCACCCAACGTAGGAAACCATAAACTTAGCTCATCACAGTTCCCTCACACATACTAAGCTCGCTATAATTCCAAACAAAGAGGCGTAGCCATTTTAATTAACAAAAAAAAATAATTTCACTTTTAATAATACTACCATAGACCCAGAAGGAAGATTTATAATAATCAGCACATGTATACATAACACAGAAGTATGTATTGCCAACATATATGGTCGAAATGTTGACGACCCCTCCTTTTTCCACAGCTTCTTCACTGCACTCTCAGCTCACTCTGACACAGCACTTTTAGTGGGAGGAGACTTCACCTTGGTATTCAATCCAGAAATGGACAGACTCAGTAGAGAAGGTAGTCATTGCAACTGGCAATCGACTGATACAATAAAACAATACATGAGTGAGTTTGGTCTTTGTGATGCTTGGTGCTCATGTCACCCCACGCTCAAAGAATACACCTACTTCTCACCAGTCCACCATTCCTATTCCTGTCTATACTACTTTTTCACGAGTAATTCAATAATTAAGGACATCTTTGACACAAAGAGTCCCTCTATCACCGTCAGCGACCATGCACCAGTCACCCTGACAATCACTAAAAATTAGTCACACCACCAAACAATCGAGATTTAAAACATGATTGCTTAGGGACAATATTCTGTGAAATAAATGACCATCCTGACATCTCTACCTGTGTTCTTTGGGAGGCAGCAAAAGCAGTCATGCGTGGTAAAATAATTTCTTATTCTTCATACAAGAAAAAAACAGGAGAGAGCACTTGAAATAGAATTAGAAGAAAAAATTAGAGTCTTGGAGTTAGCTCATGCTGCCTCCCAGGAGGAACACCTGTTGAGTGAGTTAAGAAAACTAAAACTAAAATTAAATGATTTACTTGACACTAAAACGCAGCTACAGAGATTATGCTTGGAGAACTTTGAACATAGCAATAAATTCAGCAGATTCCTAGCAAACCAACTCAAATGGAACAAAGAAAAAGTAACAATATCCTCAGTTAAGGACTCCACTGGGAAAACAACCTGGGTCCCAGAAGAATTAATTAATACATTTATGGATTTCTTTAAGAAATTTGGGCTGGGGGTGGTGTTGCAGCACCCCACGTCAACTACCAATGACAAACTTAAACACACACACACACACACACACACACACACACACACACACACTACACAATGCATAGTTGTGTAGGTGCAATTGCCTCAACAACACTACAGGGTAGTCTTTTAGCAATTTTCGTTACCATTGTACATGTATGTGGGCACACTCTTTGCTACCACAGTAAATACTATGTTAAATTTGCATTGTAAATGCTGTAAACTATTATAGTTATAGTGGTTATCATTGTTAATGTTGTTGTTATTGTAGTTGTAGTTGTTGTTGTTATGGTTGTTGATGTTTTGCTCTTCCTGTTTCCCAACCCCTCTGTCTTCCCTAACCTGTCCCTTTTTATCTCTTTCTGTCCACTCTTTTGCCTCAATCCAGTAGCCATGCAAATAAAGTCAAAGACAGATCTCAACAGGAGGAGTATATCAGACTCCTCCTTTGTAGAGCAAATCTGTTGTAGCACAACAAGGCATCCAGAACCTTCACATGCATGCCTCAGCTGCTGAACAGGACAGGTTGAAAAAAAAAAAAAAAATCTTGAATAGACATACTGTTGTTTATTAATAATAAAATAGAAGGATGATTTGAAATAATTGATTAAAAGCCTCAATAGGCGTTTATTAATGCCATTAATAGGCAATAATGATCAAAATTATCATACGTAAATATAAATTAATTTAACAAGGAAAATACACAGAATTAAAGTTCGCTAGACATACCAACAAACTCTTAACATATGAATGAATACTGGCATGTCATCTGAATTTTGGAAAGGCAGCTCAGTAGCATGGTAACTTCCAATCATCTCACAGGATGATTAGAAACATCATAAGCTTTCCTAAAACAATATTTCTTTATGCTGAAAATCAGTTTTTTAATGACGTAAAAAAATTACTATAGTGAAGTGAATTTGAAATGCACTTTCATGACCCACAACCCAACAATAGTTTTCTTTCATCCATTGTGTCATATTGAGTGGAACGAACCATTGAGGCTGTGGAGGGCGCTAGTTTAGCTTCACAATCAAATAATTGATATACCAACTATAAATGAATTCTTGTACATGTGCACTGCATTGTTTTTCATTATTCTGTCTTAGAACATTGCATTCATTACACTCTGTCTCAGGACACCAGCGATTTTCTTATACTAATGTTTCTGCTTTTTGGATTGTTATGGTAAGCCCAGGTCACGACAACCATCATTGGAGCTTAACAGCAAAATCTTGTCATGAGTACTGTGGACAAAATGACTGAACTTCAAGGTCCTTGTCCTACTTATACAGTTATAACTACTACATAACCACATAAATATGAACATATAAGCAAATTACCATTCTCATCCTCCATTTATCCATTTGTCTCTCACTCATGCAAACACAGTAATAACACTTTCCTGTCCAATAAATAATGCATACCTTAGTTTAGCTGGATGAGTTATTTAACGCCTCTGATCTCTGTGTGTGTAAACAGCGCATCAAGTTCACAACATTGCATATTTTTACACAACTTTTTTTTTCTTAGTTTTCTCCAAAATAAGTACAAAGGGGCAAAAAACAAAAGTAGCAAGATGACCATACATACTTCAACTCTTGAAGCCAGAATTATAATTCAATCAAATCAGAATCAATAGATTCTTGGTTAAATGGCCTGACTATTATTATTAACCCAAACAGATTTTTCTTTGAAAAATAGAGAGAGGTATTTTACAACAACAGCTTGACTTTACCCTTGGTTACTATTTTCCATGCTAAGGGGCAGGTAAATTAAAGTGATTTTCACCAGTAAACGAAAATTTGGCAAATTTGTTCCCTCAAATCTCTTTGAAAGTAAAAGTAAACATCCTCTGGATCTCTACAGTTCTGTTTAGCTCTGATTTTCTCCCACAAGTGAGCCCTCCTTTCCAAACAAATCATTAATGATCTCTGAGATAGAAAAGAAATCCAACATATGATGTTGTCAGTTTTCATGTGCAGCTGCAATCTCCTGGTAAACTAGCTAGTGTTATTTATTTATTTATTTTTTCTACTGTGGAGGTGGGCAGAAAAAATACCGGGATAATCCCTGGGACAATGTTATATTTATTGATTTTCTATGTAACACAAAATCAGCACTGAAAAATAAAAACTAAATCCTGAAACCCCATGTAAATTGCTGTCCTCGGACATAATGGCCAAAGCTGCATAAATAAGACACTAAGGAAAGCAAAGCACATTTCAGTAACTGTCTTCACTTAGGCTCAAACAGAGAGATAGAAACATAACATAATTGATTAGTTAAAAGATAGAATACAACGACTGTGAGAGCCTCTCAGAAACTGTGAGAGGAAGACTTGCAGAGGTGATGAGGAGGAATGAGATGGTTGTTATTAAACATATACAGTATGTACCCTCCTCTTCATCTATCCATCCCTGCCTCTTTCTCTGTCCATACATGAATCCGTTTGACATCAAATCCAACACACAGCTGACTTGAAAAACTTTTAACTCCTGATACATAATTCACCTTCCTCCTACAAATACACACACACACACACACACACACACACACACGCATTTTAAAAAGTACCTCCTTTGAAAGTACAATCTCTACGATTAAACCTGGGAATACATTTTCTTCCAGTTCTGCAAAATGTCAGTCATTTTGGAGAGCTGGTATATGGGCAATTAAAATGAGAAAGGGTCCTTATTTTTGCAGGACATGACATGAAATTGAGAAAAAAGAACAAAAAAAAACAATATCCTTCACAAGGCCTTTGATCTCCATCATATAATACTTCAATTAAAGTATGTGTCCGCTCTCTTAAATTTATGCGTTGACAATGATACATCATTCGAACAATGGTAGCTTATATGGCTATATCATGTTTCATAAATAAGTAAGCAACAAGTGGTGGATCAAGAGAAAGTGTTTGTGATATAAAGAGCATAGAAAAGGAGAGAAGAGAGCCATAGAAACGGAAAAGAGAATAATAGAGGGAGAAAGAGAGAGGACAGATCACGTTTCTGTCTCTCGCTTCTTGCAGTTCTTGATTCAAACAGCAGGAGGTTGTGTGATACGATGGACTTCATTCCCAGTTCCCAGTCTAATCTCTTTTTCTTCTGTAATATTCTTTTTCTTTTTTTTTTTTTCCTCATTACCCCTCCTTTCTTTCTCTCCAATCTCTGAACTTTCAAATGTTTAAATCCGTTGTTTTTTTTTTTCTCACCATAGGAACTTTTTGTCCTTCATGTACAGGTGCACTCTACACTTGCAGAACTTTTTTTTTTTTTCTCAGACAGTTTACACTACATCGGAGGTAGAAGCATTTCTTTTATATAACTTTTAGGTATGTATGTTTGTCTGTAGAGTGGGAGGCAATTAAAATTAAGTTTGTCTCTATGCTTCGCTGAACTCTTTTCTTTGTTTCTCTTTACTCCTTTACTCCTCCCTTGGAGACTATCTCAGCATCTCCGGGCGAAGGCGGGGTCACGCTGGACAAGTCCCCAGTTCATCGCAGGTCTGACATAAACAACCATCCACGCTCACATTCACACCTAAGGGCAATTTAAGGTGACCAATTAACCTAACCCCCAGTTTGCATGTTTTTGGAATGTGGGAGGAAGCCGGAGTACCTGGAGAGAACCCACGCAGACACAGGGAGAACATGCAAACTCCGCACAGAAATGTCCTGACCCAGGAATCAAAACCAGGACCTTCTTGCTGTGAGGCAACAGCGCTAACCACTGCACCGCTGTGCCGCCCCTAAAAGCTGCCAAAGTATCACAGCGCAGAGTTAGTCCCATGTTGCCTTGGCAGAATGATTAAATGTTACCTGTGCCAAATATTTACTCCTGAGGTGCTCCAAGTTTGGCTGTGTTTAACGAGAGGCCATCTTTTACATAGCCAGCATGTAAAAAAACACAGTCCAATGAGATTTTGCCCCAATAAGGGACAATAATGGGTCAGTTGATAGGGAGAGCTTTATCCATTCTCATTTACTACTTCCTTGATACCATCTGTGAAATGTCCATCAGTACCCATTCTCTGTGGGTGGGGACACAGAAGGAGTGAAGAAAATTAAAGGGATGATGAGGATGGGGAGTATGTTGATAAAATAATTACGAGGATGCTGACAATTATTATCCATATAGACAAACATCACAGGAGTTTTGAAAAATCTGAAACGTCTGTACAGTTGTACACATAATAATTGAGTAGCACGAGAAACACACCATGTAATAAAAAGTAGATATACACTAGGTTGCATGCAACCCTCTACTGCAGATCCTTCAGCCCTATGGGAATTGTTGATTAGATAATTCTACAACTCTCAGTAAGTCCAATTTGAATAATAGCTACTGTAGCCAGGCTGAGTGAGAGCCATCATTCTATTGAACCTTGCATTCCTAGAACCCTTACCTGTAATGATTTTATGAACTTCTTCAATAATAAAATTAATTATTAATTAATTAAAAATTCATCAGAGAAAAAAACCTACACCTCACAGATTCCAGGTCAGCAACAGTAATTATAGAGGCCGTTATTAGTCCTGATATGTGTTTGGAAAGTTTACATCCAACTGAGCTTCATGAGCTAACGACAACATTATCTTCATCTAAATTATCAACCTGTATACTAGACCCCATACCTACTAGGCTGCTCAGACGTTTTACCCTTAGTTAGCACTCCGCTACTGAATAAAATCAATCTATCCCTTGTAACAGGTTATGTACCCCAGTATGGAGATCTGCCCGGAAAAGAGTGCTGGAAGGTAGTGCATGACGTTACCATGTAGGAGACGTTGAACCCCCCTCCTAACCCCGGAGGGGAGAGGAGAGTTGGGTACCCGGAGGTCTAGGTAGGTAGGTAGTCTTATTAGATCTTAGTGCAGCTTTTGACACTATCGATCATCACATCTTACTACAGAGGATGGAACACCAAATTGGCATTAAAGGATCTGCTCTAAGATGGTTTAGGTCCTACCTATCTGATAGATATAATTTTGTTCATGTTAATGATGAATCATCAAGATATGACAAGGTTAGTCATGGAGTCCCACAAGGTTCTGTGCTTAGACCAATACTATTCACTCTATACATGCTTCCTTTAGGTAATATTATTAGAAAGTAATCCATACATTTTCATTGCCAAGAAAATGACACACAATTATTCCTATCAATGAAGCCAGATGAAACCCATCAGTTAGCTAATCTCCAGACATGTCTTAAGGACATTAAAAACTGGATGTCTCATAACTTTTTATAGTTAAACTCTGACAAAACTGAACTAATTGTGCTAGGCCCGAAACACAGTAGAGAATCATTATCCAACAACATAGTTAATCTGGATGGCATTACCTTGGCCTCCAGCATCACTGTTGGCAACCTGGGTGTTATCTTCGACCAGGACCTGTCTTTTAACTCACATGTAAAACAGATTTCAAGGACGGTCTTCTTTCCCCTCCATAACATTGCTAAAATCCGGCACATCCTGTCTCAACAAGATGCAGAAAAACTAGTTCAACGCATTTGTAACATCCAGGCTGGATTACTGTAAGTCTTTACTTTTAGGCTGCCCTAATATGATTGTAAAGACTCTTCGGTTAATCCAGAATGCAGCAGCGCATGTACTGACTAGAACTAAGACCGGAGACCATATGTCCCCCGTATTGGCTTCTCTGCACTGGCTCCAAGTTAAATCCAGAATAGAATTTAAAATCCACGTCCTAACCTACAAAGCTATTCATGGTCAGGCACCATCTTATCTTAAAGAGCTCATAGTACCTTATCACCCATCCAGAACCTAACGCTCCCAGGATGCAGGGTTATTGGTGATCCCAAGAATCTCCAAAAGTAGAATGGGAGGCAGAGCTTTCAGCTATCAAGTTCCTCTCCTGTAGAACTACCTTCCAGTCTTGGTATGGGAGGCAGACACACTCTCTGATTTTAAGAGCAGACTTAAAACCTTCCTTTTTGATAAAGTTTATAGTTAGGGCTGGTCTATCTAGCCCTTAGTTATGCTGCTATAGGCTTAGGTTGCTGGGGGAACACTCCATGATGCACTGAGCTTTCTTCTCTCCCCCCTCTGACTCAGACTCCTTCTCTGCTCCTCTAAATGTCCATATCCTTACACTAACTTTAATTCTTCCCCAGAGTCTTTGTGCTTTATCATCCTGCAGGTCTTTCTAGGTCGCAGTGGGAGCTGTGGTCCTGCCTGATGCCTCCTGGCCACATTAGGACAGGAGATCCTGTGACTTGGATCCTAGGCTGGATTTCCAAGTGCAAATCAGGATCCACAGATTGCAATGGCTTTTTGACCAATAGACTACACCTGCTTCTGGACCACTACATTTCACATATCCCTGGATTTATAGATTCCACATACTCTTGGACTCAGTGACTACATCAGCAACATTGACTTGATTTGATTCGATGTGCTCATTCCTAATCCTGTCTATCCTCATCACTGCCAATGAGAATTTCAATCTCTTTAACTCTGTCATCTTGAGCTTTGCATCTTGAGCTTTGCATCTTGAGCTTTGCAAGGTTGTAAGGTTCTGGACGGATGATAGGGTACTATGAGCTCTTTAAGATAAGATGTTGACTGACCATGAATAGCTTTGTAGGTGAGAACAAGGATTTTAAATTCTATTCTGAATTTAACTGTGAGCCAGTGCAGAGCAGCCAGTATGGGGGAAATATGGTCTCTGATATTAGTTCTAGTCAGTACACGTGCTGCTGCATTTTGGATTAACTGAAGAGTTTTTCAAATCTTATTAGGACAACTTGAAAATAAAGAATTACAGTAATCCAGCCTGGAAATAACAAATGCGTGAACTAGTTTTTCTGCGTCTTGTTGAGACAGGATGTGCCGGATTTTAGCAATGTTACGGAGGTGAAAGAAGGCAGTCCTTGAAATCTCTTTTTCATATGATTAAAAGACAGCTCCTGGTCAAAGACAACACGCAGATACAGTATCTGACAGTGGTGCTTCAGACAAATGTTATGCCATCCAGATTAACTATGTTGTTGGATAATGATTCTCTACCTATTGCTTAACTCTAGAGCCAAAGATGTCTTTATTTTGGTCCCTGTGATATAAAAAAAAAAAATCACCTTTCACCGTTTTAGTACCAGGAGCCTGTCCCGGTGAAGCAAACTTACTATGCTGTCTGTTCCGATGAACACATAAGCCATGGATACTATGCTGCATTCATGTACAGTGTGGCAAGACAAAATGCCTCCTCTTCAAGTATGGCCATTGCACCCTGTGGTTTAACTACATAATCTGGCATATTTTATAAATGCCGTTACTAAATATAACTTTGTCACTAGTGCCAGGTTTTCACACTGAATACAGTGCTGAAAATGTGGTCAGTCGTACTTGTTGTCAAAGAACCTACATTGCCATAAGTAGTTCTCTGCTTTGCTTTCATTTGTGATTCAGGGACCCTCCCAGGTGACGACATACATCCTCCACGGCAGATAAGGGCCTAAAAAACGGAACCTGGAAAAAAAACAACAATCTGAAAGCATAAATGATAAGTAAAGCCAAAAAAAGAGACTTGAAAGTGAAAAATTAGATTTGAATGTGAAAATATAAAATATGAAACTGTAAAAACATTTGACAACAAATTAGAAAACTAAATGAATAAATACATTAAATTAATAATTTATTTTAAAAAATTCCTCTCTTGGAGGAGCAAACGGAAAAAGCAAACAAACAGAAATGTGCCAAGTACATGTAGGCTGCAAAGCCGCAGAACCTCTTTCGACCCTATCATGGTGGATGTTGGATGTTGGAGCTGTGCAGGTCTGTCTCTCAGTAAAGCCTTAATAAATTTGGATTGGTCAGGCTAATCCAGTAAATCCATCACATTTTCACAAAGAAAAGAATCTTCTAAAGATAGCAGTTTAACCCCAGTGGTTCAACCCTAAAATTCCCCATGGGCCATGCTGATTATTTTGCATGTGAGTGGTCTCATAAAGCTAGTGGTATCTCTGGAGATAGATTTTTTTTTTTACTATGCCAGACACAATATCTGCCCGTCTCCCCATTTTCCCTCTGGATCTGAAAGGAAAAAGAGAGCAGGGAGGGTTTTAATTGTCGTCCTCTCATCCACATTAACCCAACCGCATTCATCAGCTCTCCCAACCCACCTCTGAATGGACTGGAGAGTTCAGCAGCCAGTTTTTATAATTTTAGCGTGCAACAGAGATCCTCTCATGGGATGGGGCACATATGTGAAAAGGGATGAAAGATAAAAGGATGAGGCAGGGGGATTGGTTTTTGTGTGTGCATGGATACTATCTGTGTGTGTGTAGGTCTCATGGGGGGAAGATGAGTAGAGGCGACCTCAAATCCTAGGGGAGTCTGATTGGAAAGGAAATAGGTAATTGGGACAGAAGAGTATGTAGCGGTGGAGGAGGGCGAAAAAAGACGAACTGGAGGATGGTCCAGGAAACCTAGTGTAGAATAAATAAAAAGGGCAAATTAGTGCTCTGGCACAGGAACATACTTACAACTATATGATGTGAGGAAAAACAAATACAATTTCCCAAGTTTGTGGCATGGAGCTGTGCCTCCAAGAAACAGCAAAAAAGGCCCTTGACAGAAATGGAAAGTGGTTGTGTGTTAATCTAAGACATTTGTTTTAAATCATCCGACTTGACCTGTACTTCCACTGCTTTAAAACGAAAAGAGAATTAGGCCACAACATATCAACATATATTTTATAATAGCAGCATTCAATACAGAATAGATGTAGATTCATCACTGGGACGGATTAATTATTTTCTGCCTTTCATCACCAATGTATTCATCACTGCCAACTTCCAAACTACATAATCACACACATGGAAAAGTCTCAAGGATAATTCACATTTGATAAGAGCCACTAGGTTCTGTAGTGGTATATCAGATCCTCTAGATGATAGGTTTAAATGTTGCTGCTGGTTTTGGAGCAGCAGGTAATGTTTTTGACAAAACTGACTTAACATGATTTATGCTTCCTGCCTGCTTGTCAGCTGTCTGTTTATTGTCTGGTAGGTATAAGCCTGGTATAAGCCAGTATGCTGCAGTTAGAACAAAGTCCCTACAGTTGAAATTGACAGTTTAACTAGATCATGATATCTAACCAAAGCCAAAATATTTTGATCTGCTCCTGATAGAAGAGAGTCAAGGCATCTCATGGGTCAGACATGATGAGTTGTGAGGATAGAATTACAGTATATTATTTTAGTCTCGCCTGAAGGTCATTCATATTGTGCTCTATTGTACAGAGGAACTTTGACAGGAGAAAATATGTGGGGAAAGACAGCTTGAGAGATGACTTCAGAATCTGCTATAATTTCATACCTTTGCATACCTGACTAATCATTGCACTGTAAATGGCTACTGCTATACTCAACAGTTCTGGAGAGACTGTTTCAGGGGCTGTTAAATAATTTGACAAGCATAATAGGAAACTGTTACTTTGTCAACATTCTCATGCATACATCTGTCTGTACAGTCTGAATTTTACAAAATCAAATTTGCAAAATATTTTACATACAACCTGCAATAAAATCCTATATCAAATACATTAAAAAGACAATTTTCAATTTGTTTTAAAATAGCACACAATACTTTTTTTGGTCTTTAAATACATCTATGAACATTTCATCGTCATTGTTCACAGGTGCAGTGTGTAAAACTGTTATTTGACTCTCACATGTAGTTCGACAAGTTCTGACATTTTGAGTTTGTACATAAGGCTGTCCCAGTTTTTAAAACAATCAAAATCTTACATATTACACCTTTACAGAAAAGTACATTGATCCTCTTTACAATTTTTTGATGTGGACATCTAAATTTAGGTTAAGCTATTTTTATCAATTTTTTTTCTGATACTCCTACACAGTATAAGTTGAGGCAGTTGTTCGGTCTTATTTCATTGTTGTGTCTTCTTTCTCTTGTTATTATGAATCATAGAAATGGCTTTCGTCGTGGATAAAATTTTGTACCTGCATTTTCAAAAACGGTAAGACCATTTTAATTTAAAATTAAACAACTGTTTGTTACAATTATTTCACAAAACTTATCAAACCTCTCTGAAATCCTATCTTATCATATTGTATCATAAATCACTGAGTAGTGCTATAGCAACTGATAAGTCTTCAAAATCATGGACAGGTTACCCTAATACAATACGCGTGATACCCCTCGAATTAATGCTCAAAGTCTACACTTCAATCACACCTTCTTTGCTTTTTTAAAATCCATTGTTGTAGTGTACAGAGGCAGAATGAGCAAAATTATGTCACTATACAAATACTTATGGACTTAAACGTAGTACAGCTTACTGTATAGTCTATACAGCAACAATAAAGGCATGCAGTCCATCTTACTCTGATTGCTTACTCTGGTTTGGTCTTATGCAGGCTGTGGTGACCAACAGAGCAGAGAAATTGGCTGTTATCAAAGGAGTCGATTCTTCATGGGATCCTGTAAATTGATTTGTATTGACACCCTGTCAGAGTTGGAATCTTCATTTTAACTAAAAGATCTGTCCTCAAGTGAGGTGACTCTCCCCAACACCAACCAAAACCTCTGCTGCCTGATTCTGTCTGAGGTATTCCTGGAATGTATGGCTGAAATAAAGGCAGGATAACAATGTGAGTGTCAGGTACCGGGTCTGGGGGATCCAAAATGCAGAGACAACAGGGAGCCTTCTAAATGGATAGTCGTTTCATTTACAACAGTCAAAGCCAGGAATTCAAATGAAGTGAAGGTACAGGTAAGGATAAGGCAAACTCGGGAATCGAAACACGGAATATAGATCGGACAAAAAGAGACTCACAAGGATTAAAGGCTGGAATGCTTGCTGGGTAGACAAGGCAATCTGGCAAAGGAGGAAGGGAACACGGGGGTTATATACATGAGGGAGAGCTAGACAATTGGACACAGGTGGGACACATTAGGGAGAGGGAATAATCAGACACACCCGAGGGACAACACTTGACAGGAAATGGGGAGTAAGACACAAACAGAACTTCAAAGTAAAACAGGAAACACCGAATGACCCTAGCAGACAGACACTTGACACTAGCGGACCCTGACAACAAGAGGGAAGTGTGTGCCCATGTTTAGCTTCTTTAGAGGGTCCCTGCAAAATTCCTCAACATATATATTTGAACTTTTCCAACACTTTTAAAGCAAGTTAGAGTCAAGTAGAGTGAGGGCATAATAATCTAGATGGGCCTCCACAGTCTATGACCTCTGACAGCTCTTGTACCTCTTATTGATCTAGTTGGAGGCATTTCATCAACATACATTATATGAGGATGACAGCCATGGTAGCTAGCAGGGCTCATGCCACCCACAGAGGGTGAAATGTGATTATGCACCACCCACATGATGGAAAAATATGTTTCTTGTTAGTTTTGCACATTCAAGTCATTTTTGACAGGTCTCACATAATCTCACGTAATCTTTACATATGTTCTTGTTACTTCTCTTGCAGTGGCTTTTAGAATTTGCTAAATCGCCTCTAACAGTACTGCAGACATGGATTGACCTTCAGTAAAATTATGTGGAAAGCGCATTTGTGGTGCTTAATATTGATAGTTGCAGTGATGGACATTGGACAATCATTACTAAACCCACAATGCCATCAGCCACACATCCCAGCACCTTCAACAATATAATAAGTAAGCTAAAGAGATATTCAACAGATTTCTGTGTAATGGTGCATGGTATACTGTATGTATGGATGGATACAATGTAAGTGTAGATGTGTTGTGCCATTTATGCACTAAAATACATCTTTTATCTTCGTAAAATAGATATTTAGATATAAGAACAACATAAATAATGTAAGGATAAAACAAATAATGTTAATCCTAACTAGGAAGCACTCAGAGAGCACAAACCTCCACCACATACCAATCCCATTGTAAAAGATATGGCAGAACTTATAATGTTGTTGTTTTCCTCTTCTTGTTTTTGTCAAGCATTGTGTGCATCATTTGTGGAATTACTAGCAAAAATGTTCTTATCTCTAATTGGAGAAAAATCCTTTAAAAAAATGCATCTGTTCATATGGTTCTATTTCCATCATATTCTGATATTTTCATTCAATCTGTCCATAGCTTTTTAGTTATCCTGATACATACACATAACCTCCTTTGCTGAGGTAACAATGACACAACTGGTCTGTATGTCTGTTGAGATTCTCGGTCATGCAGGTCATTGTAGTCTGCCACAGTCATTATCAGCATCAATAGCAACATAATAATAATAACGCAAAGACGAAGAAGAAAGACCATGCCAGTAAAGGTATAGGAATTGAAGCAGTTGACTCAGGTAGGCGCGTGTGTTTCTGATGTCATTCACATCAGTGTGGACGTAAGACAGGTCAGATAAAGACCAAGTGGCTGAGAATGCTAATGATGGCTTCAGGTAATCCTGTCTAATGGTGGAGGTTGTACAGCTTACTTAAATTTGGATTTGAGAGTTAATAACCTCAGGGCACCATCTGGCTGTGCAAAAGGCCAGGAAAATCAGTCTCTGATCTGAAGTCATGAATTTGTAGGCTTTCGTTTTACACAAGAAATCACTCAACCACGATTTTATATAAAAATAAACTCTTTATTAATAATGCATGTGAGGTAGTTACAGCAGTGAATGGATATGGATTGATGAATAAAAACCATGATGAAACTGTAATGTGTGATGAATAAGTTTGGTTAAAGAGGTGAAGTGGAAACTTGGCTGTGCCAAGACGAATATGTAAGTCTTAATGAATCCACTCCTCCCAGTCACATTAACACACACATTCCCAGAGACACTGGCAGAGGTGGTGGAGTTGCAGCCATTTTCAATTCTGCCCTATTAATAAACCCTAAGCCCAAACAAAAATTTAGTTCATTTGAAAATCTCATTCTTAGCATTTCCGATCCAACCATGAAAACTCCAATTATGTTTGTTATAGTGTATCGAGCACCTGGACCCTACACTGAATTTTTATCTGAATTTTCAGAGTTTCTCTCAGCTTTGGTCCTCAAAACAGATAAAGTCATTATTGTAGGTGACTTTAATATCCATGTAGACATTGAAAACGACAGCCTTGGTACGGCATTTCTCTCACTATTAGATTCATTCGGCTTCTGTCAGTGTGTACAAGAATCAACACACACTTTTAATCATACCCTTGATCTTGTTCTGACATATGGCATTGAAATTGAGCATTTAAATGTCTCTGCGCAAAATCTGCTTTTATCAGATCATTATCTTCTAACATTTGAATTTCTGCTCATCAACTATAAACCAAGAGTCACTAGTTATTATAGCAGATGCATATCTGAGGACACTGCTGAAAATTTTAAAGAAATTATTCCCTCTGAAATAATTTCAGTGACATATCCAAAAATAACAGAGGAGTCATATCTTAAATTTAGCCCCTCCCAGCTTGATCACCTTGCCGATTTCACTGCCGGCTCTCTACGTGCTTCACTCGATTCCATTGCCCCAGTTAAAAAGAAAACAAAACCAGTAAAGAGACTAGCTCCGTGGTATAATCTTAACACTCGCAAGTTAAAACAGAAAACTCATAAACTTGAAAAGAAATGGCGTTCCACTAAACTGGAAGAGCCACACATGGCCTGGCAGGATAGCCTTAAAGTATACAGGAAGGCCCTTCGCCGAGCAAGAAAAGACTACTATTCAGCGTTGATAGAAGAAAACAAGAATAAGCCCAGGATCCTTTTCAGCACTGTAGCCAGGCTGACTGAGAGCCATCATTCTATTGAACCATGCATTCCTAGAGCCCTCACCTGTAATGATTTTATGAACTTCTTCAATAATAAAATTAGACTTATCAGAGAAAATATCCTACACTCCACAGATTCCAGTTCAGCAACAGGAATTATAGAGGCTGTTATTAGTCCTGATGTGTGTTTGGAAAGCTTCCATCCAATTGACCTTAAGGAACTAACGACAACATTATCTTCATCTAAATCATCAACCTGTATACTAGACCCCATACCTACTAGGTTGCTCAAAGAGGTTTTACCCCTAATTAGAAATCCACTACTAAACATTATCAATCTATCCCTTGTAACAGGTTATGTGCCCCAGTCATTTAAAGTAGCTGTAATTAAACCGCTCCTAAAAAAACCTACCCTAGACCCAGAAGTTTTAGCCAACTATAGACCAATATCCAACCTCCCCTTTCTTTCAAAGATTCTAGAGAAAGCAGTAGCGAAACAACTATGTGGCTTTCTTCAGTATAATAGTCTATTTGAAGAGTTTCAGTCAGGTTTTAGAAAGCATCACAGCACAGAAACGGCATTGGTAAAAGTTACAAATGACCTCCTCACTGCATCTGATGCGGGACTTATCTCTATACTAGTCTTATTAGATCTTAGTGCAGCTTTTGACACTATCGATCATCACATCTTACTACAGAGGATGGAACACCAAATTGGCATTAAAGGATCTGCTCTAAGATGGTTTAAGTCCTACCTATCTGATAGATATAATTTTGTTCATGTTAATGATGAATCATCAAGATATGACAAGGTTAGTCATGGAGTCCCACAAGGTTCTGTGCTTGGACCATTACTATTTACTCTATATATGCTTCCTGTAGGTAAAATTATTAGAAAGCACTCCATACATTTTCACTGTTATGCAGATGACACACAACTATACTTATCAATGAAGCCAGATGAAACCCATCAGTTAGCTAATCTACAGTCATGTCTTAAGGACATTAAAAACTGGATGTTTCATAACTTTTTAATGTTAAACTCTGACAAAACTGAAGTCATTGTGCTGGGCCCCAAACACATTAGAGACTCATTATCCAGCAACATAGTTAATCTGGATGGCATTGCCTTGGCCTCCAGCACCACTGTCAGAAACCTGGGTGTTATCTTTGACCAGGAGCTGTCTTTTAAATCACATGTTAAACAGATTTCAAGGACCGCCTTCTTTCACCTCCGTAACATTGCTAAAATCCGGCACATCCTGTCTCAACAAGATGCAGAAAAACTAGTTCATGCGTTTGTTACTTCCAGGCTGGACTACTGTAATTCTTTATTTTCAGGTTGCCCTAACAAAATTTTAAAAACTCTTCAGTTAATCCAAAATGCAGCAGCGCGTGTACTGACTAGAACTAATATCAGAGACCATATTTCCCCCATACTGGCTTCTCTGCACTGGCTCCCCGTTAAATTTAGAATAGAATTTAAAATCCTTGTTCTCACCTACAAAGCTATTCATGGTCAGTCACCATCTTATCTTGAACAGCTCATAGTACCCTATCGCCCATCCAGAACCTTACGCTCCCAGGATGCAGGGTTATTGGTGATCCCAAGAATTTCCAAAAGTAGAATGGGAGGCAGAGCTTTCAGCTATCAAGCTCCTCTCCTGTGGAACTATCTTCCAGTCTTGGTACGGGAGGCAGACACACTCTCTGATTTTAAGAGTAGGCTTAAAACCTTCCTTTTTGATAAAGCTTATAGTTAAGGCTGGCCTATCTAGCCCTTAGTTATGCTGCTATAGGCTTAGGTTGCTGGGGGAACACTCCATGATTCACTGAGCTTTCTTCTCTCCCCCCTCTGACTCCGACTCCTTCTCTGCTCCTGTAAATGTCCATATCCTTACACTAACTTTACTTCTTCCCCGGAGTCGTTGTGCTTTACCATCCTGCAGGTTTTTCTAGGTCGCGGTGGGAGGTGCTGCTGTGGTCCTGCCTGATGCCTCCTGGCCACATTAGGAAAGGAGATCCTGTGACTTGGATCCTGTGACTTGGATCCTAGGCTGGATTTCCAAGTGCAAATCGGGACCCACAGATCACAATGGCTTCTGGATCAATAGACTACACCTGCTTCTGGACCACTACACTTCACATATCCCTGGATTTACAGATTCTACATACTCTTGGACTCAGCAACACCCAGATCTCCCTACATGGAGTACAATGACTCCTGGACCAACAGAGTCCACCTGCGTCTGGATCACTAGACTTTCCATACATCCGGACTCATAGAATCCACAGACTCTGGGACTCATGGATGTTTTATGCATTCTAAATGAACTGTTGTTATCATGTTTTTGTGTTCTGTACAAGTGACATTTATTGCACGTTTGTCCGTCCTAGGAAGAAGGATCCCTCCTCTGTGGCTCTTCCTGAGGTTTCTTATTTTCCCTGTTTAGGGTTTTTTAAGTTTTTCCTCACCCGGTTTGAGGGTCTAAGGGCAGAGGATGTCACATCTGTACAGTTTGTCAAAGCCCAGTGAGATAATGTGTAAATTGTGATTTTGGGCTATACAAATAAAATTTGATTTGATTTGATTTGATTTGAAGTGTGGTGTTCCAAATTAGCAATACCGTATTGATGCTTAATGACTAAAAGGGATGCTAAATTTGAATTGAAAATGTGTAAAGTTATGGTATTAATCAGACATCAACTCTTCACTGCAGCTGTGATGGTCAACAGTCCATCTTTCTCTTCGGAGCAGGAAATCTTTGCAGTGGAAGGTGTTTGACCGGACTGTTCCGCTCCATTCAGCTCCGAGGTCCAGTGATGTGGGTCGCTCAGATTAGCTTTCGCTGGTTCAAGAAGGTGTTAACAGCTGATGATCAGTGGCCTTTTCATCCTCACTCCGGAGCGTTTGTTGGCGGGCCGCACAGAGAGAATGGGGTTGCGTATCTCTGTGACACAGCTGACATCATGATATTACAGGCATTGTGAGTGTTCTGCATGAAGGACGGGTCAAATTAGTACCTGGATCTTGTACACATCTGAGAGGCATTTGGAAGGCAAACTTGAAATGAATGTAAAGAGTGCCAGGGAATATAGATTGCTTAATGGAACCAAGGTTGATGATGGGATGGAAAGTTTTAAAAACTTTGAGAAATCAGGTGGTTTCCAGATCTAATAGATTGCTGTATATTAGGTTAAGAAGGAGGTTTTGGCCTATGTGAGGACAAGTATTTTCTACACTACTCTGTCAAGGGGTAGTCAGAGGGGAAATTAAAAGATAAGGTGTCCCTAAGCACTCAGAGAGCAGCCACCAAGGCAAGGTGTCCTACCTCACAATATTAGAAAATCCTCCAAAAAATTCTTGACCCACAGTTTTTAGCCTTATACATACAGTATATATTGCTCTCTAACAATAGTTGCTATGCAAATGTTTTTTATCTTTTAATTGTGATGAAAATATGCACCAAACTATTGCTGTTGAATAAGGAACTGGTTAAGTAACTTATTATCAGCCAATATATCAGCCGTTGTGCTGGTTTACGTGTAGTTCAATGTCATGATCTGTATTACAGTCTAACGAATCGAATCAATGAGAGCTTGTTACATGTCTAAAGAGTAAGCTTAGAATACATTTTATTGGACTCCAAGTTGCATTTTGTAATTGTTATCTTGAACAAAGCAGTTTTAAAAAACTGAAAATAAAATAATCTTCTCAATATGACTTACAGTTGATTTAAGACAATACTGAATTATTCTTGTGTTAAAACAACAAACTTGAGGTCATTGCTTATTTTCTGAAATGAATATGTATTCAGAGCAAAATGCCCAAGTAGGAAATTCATTGCAAGTATTACCAAAGAGCTTTCTCATTCTTTTTAACCTTAAGGGGACGTAAAGTGGATGGTATATGGGCCCACTAAAGCTTTAAGCATCACTCTACACCTGACAGCCTCTCCAATAAACTCTAGGACAGTAATCCAAATCCAAAACTCCCACTTCACTCTGTCACTGACAGTTATTCAGCTATATTGGACGGCATAGCTTGTGTGAGTGTGGAAGGAATAGAGAGTGAGGAAAGAGAGACAGATTTAAGAGGACATGAGATGTAGAAAGTGGGTAATGTTTTGTGATAGGAAACCCACTGGGAATGGTATAAGTAGCTCAGCGAATCTCATAATTAAAACACATAAACACATAGATTTTTTTTGTTTTACTATGCCAGACACAATATCTGTGTTTCCCCATTTTCCCTCTGGATCTGAAAGGAAAAGGAGAGCAGGGAGGATTTTAATTGTCATCCTCTCATCCACATTAACCCTAACACATTCATCAGCCCCCCCCCTACATATCACATACCACCTGGCATATTCCCAGGGGGCTCAGCCAAAACCAAAGGACAGCCTGGAGAGGCGCCCACTATCTATTATCCCTCCTGTTTAGTAGAAAAAGTAAATACAGAAAAACTTTCTTACTTTATACTGTTAAATCAGAGGTCACTAAAAGATGGACCACTGTCCAGTTCAGGACCCAGATGCTGTCCTATCTGGACCCACCTATAACCAATAAATCTTTGGTAATTGTCACATTTTGATGTTATTGATTTTTCTCACATGACACATTTTAGCTAATCAAATATTTGAATCTGAAACAAGTTGCAACTAGAGTGAATGGGTAACACACACAAGGGGGGAAGGAGGAAGATAAGATGTTAAGAAGTGAGTCAGAAAAACACAAGAAATAAAATAGGGACTTTTAAAAACAGTACAAATGTGACAACCACTCCCCTCGAATCAGGTGAGGAAAAACTTTGAAAACCCTGAACAGGAGAGATCCTTCTATTATTGACACATGAAATCTAAAAATTGTCTATTGGTGTGTAGCATGTGGTTCTGGGCCATCCAGACCAGGATCCAAGACAAACAATCCCCTATGCTCCACAGGAAATGGTGCCTGCCATATCCACAATCCTGAGCCACCAGGAGGTAAGGGTACAGCCAGATGAACCATATCCACCATTCACATGAACCTGCGGGACGAGAAAGCACAGGGACTCTGGGGGAAGGTATTAAGTTAGTAAAAAACATTGATGGGATTGGAATAAAACAAGAAAGAAAGAAAGATGAGTTCAGTGCATCATGGGAATTCCCTCTGAAGTCTAAGCCTACAGCTGCATAGCTATGTGCAGGCTGTGCCATCACTAACAAAAGGCTTTATCAAAAAGAAAGGTATTAAGCCGAGTGGCACAGTGGTGCAGTGGTTAGCACTGTCGCCTCACAGCAAGAAGGTCCTGGATTCGATTCTGGGTCAGGGTGTTTCTGTGTGGAGTTTGCATGTTCTCCTTGTGTCTGCGTGGGTTTTATCTGGGTTCTCCGGCTTCCTCCCACAGTCCAAAAACATGCACAACTGGAGGGTAGGTTAATTGGTCACTCTAAAATTGCCCGTAGGTGTGAATGTGAGTGTGGATGGATGGAAGGTGTTAAGCCTATTCTTAAATATAGAGAGGGTGTCTAAAGAGGGAGCTGGTTATTAGAAAGAGAGGGACCTGCATTTTGGGGGCATAGGGATCTAGTTGGGTAATAAGGCATTACAAGCTCTTTAAGATATGAAGGTGCAAGACCATTTAGGGCTTTTTAAGTAAGGAAAAGGAATTTAAACTCGATTATACATTTCACAGGAAGCCAGTGTAGATAAGTTAAAATGGGGAATATGATCTTTTCCTTGTTTCAGTCAGTACACCAACAGCAGTGTTCTGAATCAGCTGGAAAGTCTTTAGAGACTTGATAGTGCACCCTAATAGTAGAGAAATACAGTAGTCCAGTCTAGAGGTAACAAATGTTTTCCTGCATCATTTTGAATGAGGGAAGGTGAAAAAAGTCACACTCTCAAGGATGAAAACATGTTACCAAGTCTTTCTCTGCCCTGTCATGTTTCCTCCGTGTGAACATTGAACATTGATTGATTGATTGATTGATTATATTAGTAATTTTTGTTCACAGTAAATTTAGTAATATAAACTTCAGATGCTCACTTTGGGGAAAGTGTAGGACTGTTAATTTGTAAAAAGAAACAAATACAACTGAAAGATATAAGAAGGTAATAAAAGAAAGAAGCAAATGGTTAGTAAATGCATATTTTTTAAGCGGTAGAAAATGGATGAATGGATGGAGTATGGGTATTGATGTTCCTAAATTATAAATTCTGATGTTTTTGGTAACTACCTCCCATCTATAAGATATCATTTTGTGTCTCAATGTCAACGACTCAAATTACAACATTCATGTTTTAATTGGCTTTGGCTTAATAAGCTTTTTTCTTTTATTATTTTAAACTGGCACTGTGTTGTTATGCAGTAGGTAGTAACTGAATTTTGTATTACACCAGAGCCTGATTGACCCAGTTTTGTAGGAGTTTGTGTTCGTGCACATTTGTAGTATAAAATTGTGGATGATTAAGAGTGACAAAAAAGAAATATCTGACAGAAATTGTGTTGACACTTTTTAAACTTTGGGAATGTTGATTCCCCGTTGGGCAGCAGCTTTAGCATCAGGGACATATTTACCAAATAGCTCAGTTTCATATTCTGTAGAGGATCAATTTCTTCTCATTTTTCATCATTGTATTGAGGTTATGAAAGGTTGGAGCCTGTATCAAAAAATCCTTCTACAATTTCCAATACTTTACACAACATGACTAACATGATATGGAAGACAATGACAAGTCATAAGCATGTGAACCTATTTAGGGTGTCCTAAATTATTTGTGGTATAAATGCATATTTTCCATATGGGATGCACATATAAAGAGCATTAGCTTTGGCTTTGGTCCATTTCTACTTGTAAAGGGTAAAGTCTTTTCTTTAAAGAAATGCTCACCCTACGGTGAGCTTCCAAGGTCTCCAGAAAGTCTGTTACTAGAGACAGGGGAGAGAGCGACTGGGGGAACAAAAAACAAACAACAACAACAAAAAAAACAACCCCCAATACTACGTGCTGCTATTATTCATGTGGAGTGTTGAAATATACTCCCTGTAGACCCATAGTGTATACTTTAATAGGAACTCAGCCGGAGTCAACTCAATTTTCAGCCTGTTGAACAAAGTGTTGTTAAACTGCCAGTAGCTGACAAACATGCAGACACAAATACAATGCAAATGTGTGTGACTGCTTGAATTTGTGAACAGATTCCACAAGCCACAGACACACAAACATAGGCACAGGCATTCAACAACCTACAATATCAAATCAAATCAGGTTTTTTTGTATAGCTCAAAATCAAAATTATAATTTGTCTGAGAAGGTTTTTACAAACTGTGCAGATGTGACGCCCTTAGACCCAAAAACTATATGAGGACAAATTTAAAATACCCTAAATAGGGAAAAATTTAAAACCTCAGGAAGAACCATAGAAGAACAGCTTATTACAAACAGGCATGTGCTAGATATCACATGTACAAACTACAACAATCTGAAAATGGTAGAGTAATGACAGTGTGTTGCTGATACGTGTAAAATACACAAAGTCAGTCGAAAGAGAATGTGTGATATATAAATCCAGAGCTATGTGTAGTCTACAAGACAAAGCACAAAGACTGTCAAGACAATATCATCTATTGATGGGACATGGACATTTAGAAGAGCTGAGGGAGAGGAGGAGATAGAAGCATAGTGTATCACGGGATGTGTCCCAGCACTTTCAACCTATAGCAGCATAACTAGGGACTAGATAGGCGAGCTTTAGCTATAAGCTTTTTTAAAAGTAAAGTTTTAAGTTCTAAAGAGACTGCCTACCTGTGTCTGACTGTGACAGGAAGGTGTTTGCACAGGAGAGGTCCTGCCTCTCATTCTACTTTCATCAACTCTCAATGATGGTATATTTTATTCTGGATTTAAGAGAAACTCAGTGCAGAGAAGCCAACTTGGGATAAATATGATCTTTGATGCTGGTTCATTTCAGTACATGCACTGCTACATTCTGGATTAGTTAAAGAGTCTTTAATTACTTATTAGGGCAACCTGAAAATAGGGAATTGCAGTAACCCAGCCTGGAAATAACAAATGTGAAGATGAATTTCTCTGCATCTTTTTTCGACAGGACATGCTGGATTTTTTCTATATTATGGAGGTGAAAGAAGGTCATCCTCTAAATTTGTTTTATGTGAGAGTTAAAAGAGAGCTCATGGTCAAAGATAACATCCGGGGTTTCGAACAGTGAAGTGAAGTGAATAATGAGTTTTTAAGGGATTTAGGGCCAAGCACAATTACTTTGGTTTTGTGTGTATATCCACACACAACAATTAAAACATCAGCGTATGCCATTTAACAAATTCACTTAACAGTTTTTCGGAAAAAAAAATCTGCATCCCAATTTTAATATTTTGATGTTTTAATATTTTTTAATAATCTAATAAAATTGCACAAGCCAGGTGGCCAGTTTTCTGACCAATGAATTTGTTTGTTTTTCCTCTAGCAATGATGTCATATTGAGTTGTCTTTTAGCATGTAGCAGACACATGCACATGTCAGTTGCTGATTGGAATTGATTGAGAAAATGTTCTAACTGAGCATAGCATCATAACAAAATTGCATTCATATACAGTTGAAAGTAGATCCAGACCTGGAGACATGCATGTTGACGTAATGTGGTTTATTTATCAGATGTGTCTTTAGGTAATTTAGCTGTAAAACAATTCCTTCCTGTTCTTCTCAAAGCCACGTCTTGCCTGCAATTACTGTTTTTTTTTTGTATTCTTTCACCTTATCAGTGCATCCCTGTTTTTGAACCACTACTTTTTGGTCTAAAAAATCTCAGAGCAGTTTAAACTACTTTTAAACCCATAAAAAAGAAAAAAAAAAAAGATATTCTGTTCCCCTCCCATTCTATTTTTTATTTCCTTCATAGTGCACTGAAACAGCAGGGAAGCACCCCCTCCATGTCTTTTAATCTCTTCTGTTTCTCTCCCTCATCCGCCTCTCTTGTGTAACAACCTGTTAGCTATCGTCTGTGACAATGATTCTGTGGTACACTCAAGTTGGAAAAACCTTGAAGTGGCATCTTTCCTCTGCTCTCTTGTTCAATCCATGGGCTTTGTTGGCAGGAGTGTTTAGCAGAATTAATTAAGCCAAGTAGAATGGAAAATAACCAGGGTGAGTTTTTAACAGAATGTGGCCTCATCATATACCATACAATTTAGCATTGCTAAAGAGCACTTTAGCTGCTCTCTGTCTCTGTGCTCAGTTACCTGTTGGTCCTCATATAATTATGGAATCCACACTCATCCATCACAGCATTATTGTGGTGTAGCCTGGGTCCATTCTTTCTTTCCCTGCCTTAGCGGCATTACACAAAGAAACAATAACAGAGTCTAAACAATCACCATCCACCTGGGGGGGACAGAGGAACGGAAAAGTGCAGCATACACGTATATGTACACACAAGCACACAAGCACACACACACACACACACACACACACACACACACACACACACACACACACACACAAAAGATTTTCACAGTATATTGCCAGTTGGTTCTGTTTTGAGTTGGACTCAAGTTATTAATGACAACTGATACACAGCAAGCTAGAGAATGAAATATTATAAATCCCTGCTGTGTCTCTACAGTGGTTTTGATAGCTGAAAGATATTCACTTTTAAATCAGTTTAACCTGTGAAGGAGAGATGCACTTGTTTCTTGGCAGCATGTTAAGATTCTCGCACTGATAGGTTCATCTGTTCCATCTGCTACGTCACAGTTCTGCATTAGGTGGTTTTGGACCTCAAAGGTTTTCTTTTGCCTGGTGGGATTCAAAATTTGTGGACTGGTCCTGCTCCATTCTCAGCACATTCCCAAGCCATCTCATACATCATGTGTAATTTCCTTGGTAATGCTATCTGTTTTCTGGTGCACTTGATGGTTACAGATGTTGTTAGGCCAAAATATCTGGTATATTCACTTGTATAAACCTTCCACTCTCCTAATGTCTGGTTTGATCACTCGCTGGTTTTCTGAAATATACATCAGGACAGAGTTGATGTTGCTGTTATATGAGAGCATCTTTGTTTTAAGGCTGTATTACTTTACACTCCAGATGAAATAGGGTTGGACACTAAGCCTTTCAAAGCCTCATGCTGGTCTTTTTGGACCCTGCTGTCATCAAATGAGGCTGGCCAGGTAGATGAAATCTTCCACAAACTCAAGTGGATCCCCATTCACCAGGGTCCTACATCACTTGCAAAGTTTACGAATGTCTTGGAAGTGAGTGTCACCCTTCTAGCAAAGTTGTTGAGTCTATTAGGTTTTAGTCTGTATGTTGCAATGGTAGCTAGAGAGGAAAGCAAGGTTTTTAATGTCAAGATCTTCCAGCTGAGAAAATGGGGTCCACTGGATGCCTGTAATTCTATGAGGTGTTTATTTTGTTCCAGTCTATAGTAAGAGGACAGGAGAAATTATGGACCCTGTCTCACTCCAAACTGCATGGGAAACCACAAAGAGAGGGTATTGCCCATGACACTGCAATCAAATGTTCATAAAATGTTGCTTGGCCTGCAACTACAATATGTTCTTACTTTTTCATCCTTCTTGTCACAGAGGTCACATGGAAGGGCATCAAGGCCATTAGCAGAAAAAAAAAAAGAAACGTTTTTGATTTCACCTCATTTGGTTCATAAGTCTAACCCTCCACTAAAGAAACTACACAAAACTGTGTTTGGGCTCACAAAGTGAAGATCAGCTCGCAATGCCATCTAATTTACATCCGCTGATGTCAAAGCATCAACTGCAGCCAATTCCCTTGTATGCATTCAAATCACACTTCCATACAGGGTATTTTCAAGCTGCCCAAAGCTCTTCATTTTTTCTTACTACATTAGCCTTTTTGTTTTACCAAAAATCTCTTGTTTGCATTGCTATTGGACTTTTAAATCATCTTGTGACTGTTACATGCCACCTACCTAAACATTATTCTCGACCACGTACACCTCCTCATGACAAAGCCATGAGACGACCCAACCAGCAGGATAATATGCCCCACAGACCTCAAACACCAATCATAATTTCTTCTGTACTAAAAATATCTGTTCTAAACTTGGTTTTCAGCTAACTAAATTAACATTTAAAAAAATCTTTGCAGTTAAATGTGCCGAACCTTATTATTAAGCCAGAGGAGAGGAAACATTTTTTCAACATCTATATACAAGCATACAGTTATAGGTTACAGTGCCTTGGGATCTGCAGCAATTTAAATAAGACATTGTCCTTGTGAACACAGATGCTGTAAACAGACAGCCAATATATTCTAAATTAGATGAGGGTAGCCATAACAATGTAGGGGAGGGACAAGTGGGAAGAGGAATTGAGACAGAGAAAGCACTGAGTATAGTCTTTGTTTGGATTTGTCATACATAATTTCTATCATTAAAATGTTGGAGTTTGTTATCCCCACCTTAAGCTAATTTGCACTTTAAATTGTGGTCATTAGTTAAGGCCTTTCAAGAAGTGATGAAAGTGAGTTGTGAAGAGAAGCTGCATGTATGGGCTGGGTTCCACGCATAACAAAGAGTCGCTGTTTGAAATCGAACCCACAACAGCTGGTCTCCAGATCTCAGTTCTTGATGTTACTGAGATACCGTTATTTCTTTCTCTCTCTCTCTCTCTCTCTCTCTCTCTCTCTCTCTCTCTCTCTCTCTCTTTATGGAATCTTTTAGTTGTTTTACTTGTCTTAACTAATTTATCATTCTTTGTTGAGATACCTTAGATGGTTTATTTAGGAGTTCTTTTGTTTTTGTGTTTATTTTAATACAAAAAAAAATTAAAATAATGAAAATTAATTAAAATACACAACCTAATATGGAAGAAAAATACATTCACAGGCAATTGTCTGTTCAACGATGTTGGAAACAAATATGTCTCTTTCTGATAAATGTATTTTACTGTTAAGCAATTATTTGAAGCAGTTCTTACATTCATTTCAAAACTTAGGAAATAATTAACCAATAACATTGAGAGCATGAATTCATCCAAATCAAATTTTAATGTAAATTTTGCTAATTTTAATTGAGGCTGAAGTTGCTAATATGCTGTCCTTTTTATGTGGGCAAAACTCAATTTTTTCACTGTTTCCCGAAGGCTTTTTTGATATTTTAAAAGTACTGTATGGATTCTAATTATTTCTGTTAATAACACTGACATTAAACCACTTGGATCAGATATTACTGGGAAGAGCATTAAAAAACAAACAAAAACTGTACTTAAATTTGTTTTGGTGTTATCGTAACTGTGAAGTGGGATGGGTTTTACAAATAGTAAAAAAAACTTTATTCATGTTACTTTTAAAAAACAAAAAACAACAAAAACAGTGGCCTCCTAATACTAACAAAGTATCAGTTGGAACAGTGAATTAGAAATACAACATCAACATTAGATTTCCTTGGGACAAAAAGGTAGCACCCAAAGCATGTGTTTGATACCAGTTCCATCATTTATTGCATTTTCTAAATGTAAAATTATAATTTTGTTTCATATGTTTTTCATTACTGGTTTACTCTTGTGAGCAATAGAATCTCATAATGCATAAGTGAACAACCTCTAAATTACTATATGAGCAACATACCCACAAAGTTGGAGGTATGGAGAGCCTAATTGTCATGGAAATATATAGAATTCATATAAAAACAAGTAGTAATACATTAATTAACACAAATGAACTTTTAGAAATGATCCAATAGTACAGTACAACAGCCCATCACTTAGATGGGCTGTATATATTAAATAGATTAAATAGATTAATGATTTCATAATAATATGATTGAATTAAAAACTTAGTTGAAAATCAACTTTAATGGAGAATTAATTGGACACAAAAAATGAATTAATACATGTTAAACAGGCATTTTTTCAGGTACATCAGGTGCATTTCCACCTTCCTGCTTTTATTTACTTTTGTAGCTATTATGTTTAAGCTTTAAGCCTCTCCATTTAGCCTTTAACTAATACTTTAGGTTGTGCACTGGTAAAGTCAGATAGAATGAAAATAAAAGGTATATATAGACATCAGTATCCACTTTCATGCACTTAGGAATGCATTTTTGCAGATTGCAGCACATGATTATGGAGGCAACCACTCAGATACATTACTACAGGCATGACATAATACAATGGTTTCGCTGGCAATGTTTTTCAAGTGGCGAGCCCCTATGTGTTTGCCCATCTACATGTTCTTACGCACATTATTTTCCTTCTACAGTGAAAAAAAAGATTGAGGTTTTTGGTACCTCAGCTCATTTTCCTAAGTCAGTTCAACTCAAATGTTTGGTGTACTTGAAATCCCAAGTTTTACTGTGCCCAACTAAATGCAATCCAACAAGTTCAGGCAACATAGATTTCTTAGTTGATTCACCTGGCCCCAGCAAAATGCATTTGCAACCCCACAAAGCCAAGAAGGACTAAGTATCTTCTGCCACGTCCAGTGCAGATACTGCCATTTTGGATTAGGAAATCCCAAGGTAAGAACACACTTTTATCCTTCTCGTATTTATTGAAAGACTTAATTGGTTAAGAACTTCCACTCTGTAAGCAAAACTGAACAAATAAGTTTTTCCTTGAAAAAAAATATTCATTGGGACATCACTGTCTGCCAGTATTTACTGCTAGATAGTATATTGCTGTGCCAATTGTATTGCTACTTACACTAACAACCTGTTAACCCACCAGCAACTTTAGAACTGAATACTGATATGAGATTTTTAATG
Organism: Mola mola; assembly: GCA_001698575.1. Lineage (NCBI taxonomy): Eukaryota > Metazoa > Chordata > Actinopteri > Tetraodontiformes > Molidae > Mola > Mola mola. The sequence goes on along the minus strand of KV751327.1, from coordinate 2,881,592 downwards.
CAGACTCATCCAATATGAACATAACCAACTCACAAAAAATTATGTGCCAAGTCTAGTAAATTTGCTTGTCATTATATTTCTGCGTTTAAACATAAGTGGGACATAAATATAAATCCATAGTTCAGGTATCTTAACTGTTGTATAAGCTAGCTAAAATATACACAGCTAGTGAAATCGCTGATGATTTTCAGACAAGAAAAAATTGCTGCAAGGTTTACTTTGACAAACAAACCTGCATAACATTTATCTACAGTTCAAAACTTCAGTCCTATGGCCCATCACGTGACGTGAGGAAGGCTGATGTCTCACCCAAGATGTTTATACATCACTAAGGTGACTATTTGTGGTGAGATATAACATCAATAAAGTCTACATTTTTTCCATGGATTGTCAAAAGAAATTGTTTAAATGGTTTAAACTGCACTGTGAATTTGAAAAGGTAATTGTACTTAATTAAATATTGGGCTTTGTTTTTTTGGTGTTAAGGTCCTATTTTCTGTGCTGTGAAATTTGACAGATATGTTGCCAGATCATAACAATTAATCTTTGCATAACTGAAAAACATGGTGGTCAAAACTACCAAATAGAGTCTAAACCAGAACTCAAATTAAATCCCTGAATTAGACTGGTTAAAAAAATATTTGAACCTGACCAATTTTTGTTCTCAGTACTCGTCTGAAGTCTGAAGCTCTCAGAGCCAATGAACAAATGAAAAACTATGAAGAACTTGATTTCCAGGGTGATATTGTTATCCAGTTTCAAGATCTAGAGTTCTACAATGAGTGTGTCAACATGACAGACATATCATAGCTACCCACATAGAGACCAAAGTTGAAGGTAATACTGAAGGCACTATCCATTATGCCCCTCTCTGTGTTTACATTGGACACTGATTGCTCTGACAGAGCCAGTACATCTGAATCCTCAGTATGTTTTCCACCAACTTCTCATTCCAAGCACTGGGCTGACCAATTTATTATACCCACTTTCAGGTGTTATGTTGAACTTAAACTCATAAAATGAAATTAGGTTTATGAAAAAGATGGTTCCCCATTCACTTTTACTGCTGCTATGAAGAGCAGAGCAGCACATACAGTGTTCAGATTTCAATGCATATCCAACATAAAAAAAAAAAAAAAAAAAAAATGTGATCACAGTCACATCGACAAAACTACTGTCACATGTAGAAATAGTCTGACTCAATAAGTATTTACATTGCTTGGAATTGAGGTCAGGAGTCGGTGTGGGCCGGTCAAGTTCTTCTTCACTGAACCCAAACCATGTCTTTATAGTCCTTGCTTTGCGCACTGGAGCACAGTCATGTTGGAATAAAAAAGGGCCTTCCCAAATTGTCCAAAATGTCTTGGTATACTGAAACATTAAGATTACTCTTTCACTGGAGATGAGGGGCCTAGCCCAAACCCTGAAAAACAGCCCCATACCATTATCCTAATGCAGTCAGGCAGGTAACATTCTCCCGACATCCACCAAACCCAGACTTGCCCGTCTGACTGCCAAACAGTGAAGCGTGATTTGTTACTACACAGAACATGTTGCCACTGTCCTTAACATCACTCCATCCAACGCTTGGCATTGGACTTGGTGATGTGAGGCTTGCATGCAGTGCACGCCCATGGAAACTCATTCCATGAAGCTCCTGCCGCACAGTTTTTATGATTACATTAATGCCAGTGGAAGCTTGGAACTCTTCAGCTAAGAAATCAGCAAACAGTTGGACATTTTTACGTATCATGCGCCTTAGCAGTGACTGACTCCGCTCTGTGGTCTTTTACGTGGTCTTCAGCGTCCAGTGATGTTGTTCCTAAACTTTCAAACAATATCACTTACAGTTGACCTTGGAATATCCAGCAGGGGTGAAATTTTACAAACAGTCTAATTGCAAAGGTGGCATCCTATCACAGTACCACACTTGAAGTCACTGAACTCTACAGAATAACCCATATTGTATCACAAATGTTTGCAAATGCTTGCTCCATGGCTAGGTGCTGTCAGGTTCAGACAGACTTATACCCACGGAGCACACCAGAGTTAGACGAGTTAATAAATAATCAGAGTTTAATACAAAACTGGTTCGGTACACAGGATATTAGTCTAAGAGGGCAACAGCAGAAAAAACACAAAGCTGGAGATTAGTCAAAAAACAGGCCATGGTTAAACATAATTTTCAGGAATCAGACAAAGGTACAAAAACACTAGACAAAAAGTAGAACCAGAGGAAACAAACTGGGACATTCACTAAACACGAGAAGATTGCTAGAAACACTACTCACAGGGATATAGACAGACTGACAAAGACGCACTGGAAGAGAGGGGTTTAAATACACAGGAGGTGATACAACAAGACATGGGTGAAAACAATCAAATCACACAGGAGGGAAACTTGAAGACAAGAAAAGTGGACTACAACTACAGTTATCAAAATAAGAGACAAAAATGACAGAAAACAAAAACAAACCAACTTGACAAGACCTGACAGGGGCTTGATTTTATACACCTGTGGCAATGGGTTTGATTGAAACAACTGAATTCAGAAGTTAACATGTGTGGCCAAATGCTTTTTTCCATATAGTGTATATTCAATTTAGAGTTTTCTGGTTCTAAAAGCCAAGATATACTCTCTTAGTGACAAATTACATTCACACACTATTTACTGCACAAAGTGATAATGTGTATGAAATAATTCATTACTGTGCATATGCTTTAGGTCCAAAGAGAGGACTGCATTGTTACTGAAGAAATCCAGACACTTAGACATTGCTGAAGTCATTCCATTCATTTGGTATGTATTTACTGTCTATGCTTTGAATGGTAGTAGCTAACTGTCAGTTTGCAACCCTTGATTATGCACTTGTATTTGTCGCGGTATTTTACAATCAATCATTGGATATTGTTTGTTTATGTTGTAATAATTCTAACTGGACATTTGAACAACACGACTAAAGGCTCAACAACCTATAGACTCTCTAGATCTATAGATTCAGATACTATAGAATATTCTGAAGCCTATAATGTCTATAGGTTGTTGAGTCTTTAGTCGTGGAAGAGTGATCTTGAACACAGCACAAATCCATAAATCCATCTAACCATGTCCCATTATCATACAACCAATAGTGATGTGGCTACATCTGCCCTGAACCAAATCTTAGCTTGTTGGATGTAGCAACTGTAAACTGTGCTGTAGACAAAGCAGCAGCCCCAGTGCTATAAGTAACATAGTCATGTGTGTTTACTACATTTATTACAATTTGTCTAGGCTTGTTGTTCTTGCATGTTCAGACTTCAAACCAAAAGAGAAGAGCAGCTACATTGCTGGGGCTTCCATATTACCTGAGGGAGGATCCATGCAGCTTCATCTTTGTCTGATGTTTGTGAATTTAATTTTAATGAGGCATGGGAAATCATATCATGGTGACTATCAACTAATTTATATATTTTAATATAAAGCTTGAATACTGTCATTGTCACATCGTCCATTTAATTCTGATGCTGTAAATGTACTTTCCTGATGATCGAATTGTGCATCAAAACATCGATAAAGCTTAAGTCATAGATGAAAGAAATGTATTTTGTAATCTTTTTTAAATCCTGAATATATAAAAGTCTGTTTCCCTACTGTTTTTATAAGCAGGATCTTGACAAACCCTTAAAAGCATCAGAGTTATCATTTAATTATTATCTACCTATTAAAACATATGACAGTACTATATAAGGTAACTATTCAAATCTAAGATAACATGTTATTGATCTATTCTATCTATCTTTGAGCTATAATTTTTAATACATTAACCACTAATTCAGTCACATTTGATTAAAATCAGAGGAATGGCAGGAAACGGAGTGAGGACAGCTTAACAACGCCACCTGGGGTACTTTTCCCTAGGAAATATGATATGCTAATGAAACAAATAGGCACACAGTATCATTACTAAACAAGGGACAGAGGCATATCTTTAACCAAAGAAATCAAATACCTCATTAGAATAACGGAATAAGATCTGCAGGAACTGCTACTGCTTAAGAGAGAAATAAACCAGTCAGGAACAAACATTAAGAAAAATACAAATTTTAAAATGTGCAATGATAAATCTTAAGACTGCTAGTCCAACTATGGAACAAACAGATGTGAGCAGAGGTCACTGGTTGGGGCAGAATTCATTGCGGGGAGCCCAGGAGTGCCAACAGTACTCACACCTCAAGTACAGCACAGCAAACCACACAGCATATGTAAACCTGATGGCAAACAGATGGTGAAATCTATGTGTGTCCTTGTCCTGCTTACATTCACCCGAATCAGATCCTGAGCCTCCTGCCCCCATCTTACCCACTACTTGTTTTGTGGGGGCCATAACTTGGGAGGTTGAGGGGAAAGTTAAAGAGGTCCTACAGGGGTTGGAGATTCCTCCTGGTACCCCTCCTAACAGGTTGTTCGTACCTAAAGAGTTACGTGGGTTGATGATCCATTGGGAACACACTTCCTTAATTTCCTGTCATTCTGGTGTGCACAGAACTATCTCCCAGTTACAGGAATGCTTCTGGTGGCTAGACTTGCGGAAGGAGGTAGCTGAGTATGTTGATGCAAGTTCCGTGTGCACGCAGAACAAGACCTCCCACAGACGCCCCATCGGTCTTCTCTGGCCACTCCCTGTGCCACAGCGCCTCTGGTCGGACATCTCTTTGGACTTTGTCACCGGTCTAACCCCCTCTGAAGGTAATACAGTAGTATTAACAGTTGTCGACCGTTTATCTATAATGGTGAAATTTATTCCTCTTGTTAAACTACCCTCCGCCGAAGAGACAGCAGTGGTTATGTTAAACCATGTTTTCCGCGTCCATGGGTTCCCTAAGAACATTTTCTTCGATCGATTTCTTCGAATTTAAATCACAGTTCTGGAGGGCCTTCTGTAAGCTGATTGGGGCCACAATTAGTCTGAGTTCTGGATGTCATCTAGAGACAAATGAGCGAACTGAATGACTGAACCAGGAACTAGAAACCGGATTACACTTCCTCACCTCCTGAGATCCTGCAAGCCAGACAAAGCAACTGCTGTGGTTGGAATATGCCCACAATACCCAGCTGTCCTCATCGACTGGCCTGTCTCCGTTCCACTGTGTCTTCAGATACCAACCTCCCCTTTTCCCGGAGACCGAGCCAGAGGTAAACGCCCCATACGCGGCAGCTATGGTTCGCCGCTGCCACTGAATATGGTTCAGGACTAGAGCAACCCTCATCAAGTCGTCAGCAGCAGATAGGAAGAGGCAAGCTGGACCCATCTACCACCCTGGTCAGAGAGTCTGGTTCTCAAACCAAGACCTGACAATTCTAAATGATTCACGTAAGTTAGCCCCAAGATTTATTGGCCCTTTCCCTGTTTGAAAAGTCATTAATCCTGCTGTTGTGAGGCTCAAACTTGCTAGGTCTTCATGAGTCCACCCCTCGTTCCACGTGAGTAAGGTGAAGCCGTCGGACAGTGTAAGCTGTCATCCCTGGCAGCCAGATGCCAGGGATGGGGAACTCAGTATTTAGTGGACTTGGAAGGCTATGGTCCCGAAGAGCGCTCCTGGGTATCATCAAAAGACATCATGGACCCCTAACTCGTAAAGGACTTCTTAAAGACTCATCCTCCAGGTTCTGGGCCACCAGGTGTCGGCCGTAGGAGAGTGGGGGGGGGGGGTCTCACCTTTTACTAATTTTCTACCCCTCCCTTGTGTATTTAAACCCTGTGTTCCTTTCCTCCTGTGCAAGATTGTCTTGTCTTCCTAGTGAGTACAGCAAGCGTATCTTCTTTGTGAGTTCCTTGTGTTTTGATCATTGTTTCATATCCCGACTACAGAGTTTGCCTGTCCCTTAAAATGTACTTTTGCCATGTAGTTAGATTTCCCGGTGTTGACCTATTTTCAGGAAAACTATTTTTAATTAAGAACCTCCCTTTGTGCCTCTGCATTATTGAATACCCCAGACCCTGTACCTGATACTAACATCGCACTCAACTGGACTGGAAAACAAACTTAGTATGAAAAACCCCAGTCGGTTAATTTCAGCAAGCGTCAAGATTAGAACAACGCAAAAACAGACTAAACAAGGACAAAGGCCAAGGAAACACAAAGTCAAAGTCTAAAGTCTAAAGAGTAGACCCAAAAGGTAGAAGTAATTAAACTACAAAATGCAACTAAAAGGGCAAATCAGCAGCAGTAACAGTAGGATCATCTTGAACATGAGGGGGGGACAGTAAAATCAGTAGAAGTAGAGGCTGCAACACACCATGTGGGTCCAAGCACTGTCAGATAGGGGCCAAGGAACATTGACCATGTTGTGCTTGTTACACTCTAGCCTTATTTGGGGAGGAGAAAGGCCCAACGTTCCATTCAGTTACACCACCGTGAAGGTGGATTTTCAGATGTTGGCCCTAAAAAGGAATGTGCCAGTCAACTGAGCATAAAGGGAGCTACAGTTTGAAGGCTTTTGTTTTTTTTTTTGTTTTTTTTTTAAGTTCATTCTCCCATTTTAGATAACAATGTCCTTAGCATACTTTGCCCACAACAGAGTTAATCGCCATATGTTGCTGTCAAGTCATTGTTGTTACTGCACCAAGTGTAATACAATTATTGTAGCTTTGTTTTTCTTTCTTTTTTTGTTTGGGAGTGACATGGTAATACATAGATGAATAATCCTTTGTAGAATTTCTTGAAAGAAAAATAATTATGTCCTCGGTTGTATCCCTTAAAGCTAAGTAAAAATTGTCATGTGGATATATCCAAGACTGGATTTTCATCCTACGTGTGCATTTTTAATGAGTTTAAGATTTAATGAGATGTTACAATTTCCTGTCTCATGAAAAATCTCAGATTTGAAGTTGGTGTAGGAGTGATTTGGGGGCAAAATGGGTAAAACATTCAAAATGGCAGTTTTCCTGTAGGTTTTAGGTCAGTGTTCCAAGACACCTTCCTTTTAGATCTAGGTCTACAAAGATCTGATGAACGTGTATACTAAATGTCATGCACATCAGAGAAACAAGGCCTAGGGGCTCAGTAAGGTAATACTGAGGAGGTGTGAACTCTTTGGTGGTTTTTTTTTTAAAGAATTTTTGAACTTTAAATTAAAAAAAAAAAAAAAAAAAATGTTTTATTGTGCTATTAGCATGATGACATTGTCAGTCCAAAACAGGTAAATTTGCACATTTTAAAAAAATCTTTTTTTTCTCACTCATTTTCTCTCAGGTGCCTTACTATATGGCAGGGATATTCGATAAAAATCAAATAGTCCAAATGGAAACAAATTCCTCAACAAAGATGCAGAATGGGATGTTGCTATATAAGATTTTGCTGTCATGATTATAGTCAGAGGAAATACCCCGGTTTCACAGATATTACGATTAATGATACTATATACCATGAAAGGAGAAAGACACACAGCGAGTATTTCTATAAAATTAAATATTTTTCACATGTCATTTTTATCCTGCAAATAAGATAGGTAAACCTAGCCTTTTATAGTTAACTTTTTAAACATACTAACATTCATTCACAGCTGTCTTTTGAAGCCAAAATGATAATTCAATATAATTTTAGAAGATTTCTAATATACAGTAGCTGATGAACTAAAATATTTATTACTATCATCAATTATATCCCGTTAGTTTTTATAGTGTAACGTTTGGCTATTTAAAAATAATTCATAATGGTAAATAGAAGGGGAGGGTGAGTGTCATTGTCTCATTCTCCCCTTTAGAGCTGATCAGAAACAAGGATTTCTCCTCTTGCTGTGAATTGCTCTGGTGGAATTTTGGGGCCAGCTTTTCGTTAACTAGTTCTATTTTTACCTTGATTTTGGCATACATGGATGAATGATTATCTCCAAAATCATGAGACATGTTTGTGTGACATGTTGAAACCCTAACAAGCACACGGAAAATGCACAAACCATGATCTGAGACAGTACATTTCACTGCACGGTGCACACAAACAGCATGACTGCAGGACGCAGGACACCAAAGTTATTGCAGTTTTTACAATTTTTACGGTTATAAAACCATGACATTCCTTTTTTTTATCCCACTTTTTATTGTCTTTTCTCCTGTCCTCTCTGCCTTGTGCCTAACTCATTCAGTGCAATTGGTCTGTGAGTTTCCTGTGCTGCTAAACCAATCATGTAAAGGCTAGACAATATGTGTCGTCTAAAATGGAAAATCCTCCATCAAAATGTAGCAATTATTGATCCATTGGTTATGGGTAGGTCCGGATATGATGGTGTCTGGGTCTGAATCCAGACCGAGGTCCACCCATTACTGACCCCTGGTATCTGCTTTAATTTGATTTAAAACTAAATTTCAGATATCCCGATAGTTATGGTAAAGAAGGCAAGTCTTTCACCTCTTAAGCAGTGGGTACTGCACTACCCTAACAACCCACCATCCCACACCCATGTCCATTTCTTACCCATTCAGCCCTGTAGTACAAGAGAGATACGTCTAGCTAATGTCTGATGAAGGAAAAATAAGAATGAAATGGGCGGTCTGAAATAGTTGGGTCTGAAACTTTACAAAGACTTGTTGAGTCTACAACATCTTTACGTAAGCATACATAAAAGCAGTGGTGTATTTGCAATCTAAATAAACTGTAGGACAATCTAAAAAAAACGACCAAACAAAAGAAACACCCAGGTATTTAAGATTTATTCCGCACAAAATTTTTATGGCAACACAAGATTTTGAGGTCAAGTACAGCAAAAGAGATTGCTCTTGTCAGAAACAATGATTTATTTGGACAGTCTTAGTATGTAAAACTGAACTGGCTCAATGAACAGTATAGTTAACACAATAGTAACTGGAGTTATTTCTGCATTCGTACAAAACGTTACATAACAACACATTGGACATTAAGTGTCCAATCTAATGTGATGTGGTCAGTGTCAGCAAACAGCAAGCTGTACTTTGATTTTGAAAACCATCATTGATTCCCCTGAAAAGAAGGCAGGCATGTACAGCAGTTTTTTTCTGATAATACTGTGGTATACCCCTCCAGGAAACACCACCTTACCATGGTGGAGGGGTTTGGGTGCCCTTATGATCCTAGGAGCTATGTTGTCAAGGTCACCCAAGGCAAATTGGTCCTAGTTGAGGGGTCAGTAAAAGTGCGGTTCAAAACACTTCTATAATGGTGACTAACAAGGACTTGTGCACACTGCCTGGAGGGATACTGGGACCCCGCCCTGGAGCCAGGCCTGGTGGTCGAGTCTTTGGGGTCCGGTCGGGCTCAGCCCGAAAAGGAGACATGGGTCCATCCTCACGGGGGCCCACCAGCCACAGGGGATACCGGGACCCCGCCCTGGAGCCAGGCCTGGGGAAGGGGTCCGTAGGCGAGCGCCTGGTGGCCGGGCCTTTTTCCATGGGGTCCGGTCGGGCTCAGCCCGAAAAGGAAACATGGGTCCGTCCTCATGTGGGCCCACCACTCACAGGAGGAACCATAGAGGTCCGGTGCTATGTGGATCGGGTGGTAGTCAAAGGCAGGGGCCTTGGCGGTCCGATCCCCGGTTGCTGAAGCTGGCTATCGGAACATGGAATGTTACCTCTCTGATGGGGAAGGAACCTGAGCTTGTGCGTGAGGTTGAGCGATACCGGCTAGATATAGTCGGCCTAACCTCAACGCCCAGTTCGGGTTCTGGAACCAGTCTTCTTGAGAGGGGTTGGACTTTGTTCTATGCTGGAGTTGTCCCAGGTGGGAGGCGGAGAGCAGGCGTGGGCTTATTAATAGCTCCCCGGCTCTCAGCCAATGTGTTGGAGTTTACCCCCGTGGACGAAAGGGTTGCTTCCCTGTGCCTTCGGGTTGGGGAACGGGTCCTGACTGTGGTTTGTGCCTATGCGCCCAATAGCAGTTCAGAGTACCCACCCTTTTTGGAGTCCTTGGAAAAGGTACTGGAGAGTGCCCCTACTGGGGACTCCATCATCCTACTAGGAGACTTCAACGCTCATGTGGGCAATGACAGCGAGACCTGGAGGGGTGTGATTGGGAGTAACGGCCTGCCCGATCTGAACCCGAGTAGTGTTCAGTTATTGGATTTCTGTGTTAGTCACAGTTTGTCCATAGTTAACATCATGTTCAGCCATAAGAGTGTCCATAAGTGTACTTGGCACCAGGACACCCTAGGTCGACAGTCAATGATTTTGTAGTCGTAGCATCTGATCTGCGACCGTATGTGTTGGAAACTCGGGTAAAGAGAGGAGCAGAGCTATCAACTGATCACCACCTGGTGGTGAGTTGGATCAGGTAGCGGGGGAGGAAGCTGGACAGACCAGGCAAGCCCAAGCGAATAGTGAGGGTCTGCTGGGAACGTCTGGCTGAGGACCCTGTGAAAATGGTCTTCAACTCCCACCTCCGGAGGACCTTCAACCACATCCATGTGGTAGTGGGGAGCAAGGAATCTGAGTGGGCCATGTTCCGCGCTGCCATTATTGAGGTGGCTGCTCAAAGCTGTGGTAGCAAGGTCGATGGTGCTAGTCGTGGCGGTAACCCCAGGACCCGCTGGTAGACACCAGAGGTGAAAGGGGCCGTCAAGCTGAAGAAGGAGACTTACAGGTCATGGCTGGCCTGTGGGACTCCTGAGGCAGCAGACAGCTACTGGCAGGCCAAATGATCTAAGGCTCGGGTGGTCACTGAGACAAAAACCCAGGTGTGGGAGGAGTTTGATGAGGTCATGTAACAAGACTTCCAGTCGGCGCCGAAGAAATTCTGGCAAACTGTTCGGCGGATCAGGAAGGGAAAGTGGAACCCCGTCCACACGTTCTTCAGTGTGGGAGGGGAGTTGCTGACCTCAACTGAGTCTATAGTTCGGCGGTGGAAGGAATACTTCGAAGATCTCCTCAATCCCACCAACACGCATTCTGAAGAGGAGGCAGAGCCGGAGGACTTTGGGCTGGGCTCTCCCATCACTGGGGTCGAGGTCGCCGGGGCTGTCAAACAACTCCGCAGCGGCAGCGCCCCGGGGGTTGATGAGATCCGTCCCGAGCTCCTGAAGGCTCTGGATGTTGTAGGGCTGTCATGGTTGACACACCTCTGCAACATTGCGTGGACATCGGGGACTGTGCCTTTGGAGTGACAGACAGGTGTGGTTGTCCCCCTTTTCAAGAAGGGGGACCAGAGGGTGTGTTCCAACTACCGGGGGATCACACTCCTCAGCCTCCCTGGGAAGGTCTACTCCAGGGTGCTGGAGAGGAGAGTCCGGTTGCTAGTTGAACCTCAGAGTCAAGAGGAGCAATGTGGTTTTCGTCCTGGCCGTGGAACACTGGACCAGCTCTATACCCTCGCCAGGGTGCTGGAGGGGGCATGGGAGTTTGCCCAACCAGTCCACATGTGTTTTGTGGATCTGGAGAAGGCTTATGACCATGTCCCTCAAGGTGTACAGTGGGATGTGCTCTGGGAGTATGGGGTAGATGGCCTTCTGTTACGGGCCACTGTATTGTCGGAGTCAGAGCTTGGTTCGCATTGCCGGCAGTAAGGCAGTCAGTCAGACCGGTTCCCATTCAGGGTGGGAATCCGCCAAGGCTGCCCTTGGTC
>KV751327.1:2855461-2869984 GCA_001698575.1 Mola mola | reverse complement strand
GAGGGAGTCGGGTTCGGTGGCCTCCGTAATTCCGTCTCTGCTTTTTGCAGCTGATGTGGTCCTGTTGGCCTCATCGAACAGTGACCTCCAGCTCTCACTGGGCCGGTTTGCAGCCGAGTGTCAAGCGGCGGGGATGAGGATCAGCACCTCTAAATCTGAGGCCATGGTTCTCAGCCGGAAAAGGGTGGATTGCCCACTCCGGGTCGAGGGAGATTCGCTTCCCCAAGTGGAGGAGTTAAAGGGGTCTTTTTCACGAGTGAGCGGAAAATGGAGCAGGAGATTGACAGATGGATTGGGGCAGCGTTGGCAGTGATGCGGTTGCTGAAGTGGTCTGTTGTGGTGAAGAGAGAGCTGAGCCAGAAGGCAAAGCTTTCAATTTACAGGTCAATCTACGTCCCAACTCTCACCTATGGTCATGAACTCTGGGTAGTGACCGAAAGAATGAGATCGCAAATACAAGCGCCCCAGCCACCCTTCGAGATAGGGTGAGGAGCTCGGACATCCGGGAGAGGCTCAGAGTAGAGCCGCTGCTCCTCCGCGTTGAGAGGAGCCAGTTGAGATGGTTCGGGCATCTGGTCAGGATGCCTCCTGGATGTCTCCCTGGGGAGGTGTTTCGGGGATGCCCATCAGGGAGGAGTCCCCGGGGCAGACCAAGGACACGCTGGAGAGATTTTTTCTCTCGGCTAGTTTGGGAACGTCTTGGCATCCCCCGGAGGAATTGGTGGAAGTGGCTGGGGAGAGGAGCGTCTGGATCTCCCTGCTCAGGCTGTTGCCCCCGCGACCCAGACCCAGATAAGCGGCAGAAAACGAACGAACGAACGGATGGCTTTAACATTGGAAACATTGTGTGTATAGGATTTAGAGGGATACAGTGGCAGAAACAGAACGTAATATATGTTTATATATTTAATATATCATTAAATTGTTTTTACTGTGTAAGAAAAAACGATTGCGTTTTTATCACAATAGAAAGTGTGCGTCCTCTTAAATGGAGTCGACCATGTTGCAGCACCGTGCAAACCTAACACTCACCCTAGATAGGGCTTTTTGAATATCTAGTGGCCATGAGTGGTTGGACATTCTAAAAATAAATGTTTAAATACATTACTTCTTGATTTGTAGCCTTAAAAGTGTATGGGAAAATTACACCAGAGACCAAGTGTGCCTTATCTCACCATCATGCTGAACTCTTTTTCATTTCTTTTATTCCCTACAAAGTCATCCTTGAGGTTACTAGCAAAGCCTCCTTACACTTTCCACATCCAGAAAATCATTACAAATCTTCATGAAAAGTACAGTTGACTAAGTGGATAACTGTCAAACATTGAGTCAGTGGTTCACATCCTTACTATTTCAACTATTAGACTAAATTAAAACAGAGAGCAATACTGAGTTCCTGCTCATTGAAAAAACATAATCTCAATTTCACCATTCATCAAGCATAAAGACAAATGCTAAATACCTTTAGTGAAGCAGTATCATATGACATAAGATTTTTATAATGTTTTCAAGGAAGGAAAAAGCCGATTGATCAAAGATCTTTTGTCATCACTGAGTTTTTCTCTCTGATGTAAATGAATAAAGTTTTGGTCAGCTGCCCTGTATGCTGTTTTACCTTGTTTGGATCAGAGGTTCAAGTACTGAAGTACATAGAGTATGTTTCAATATGTCGGGCCACATTTATGTTGTCAGACAAAAACATACCATCTCAAAATGACAGCAGCAACATGTGTTTTGGTGACACAAGAGTTGGTACAAGACTGGAAAAGGATGTGGACAAACAAGGTGGCTAAAACAGTGTCCCAGTAAAGAAATTAAGTCTAAAATTGCTATTTTTTTCCATAAAGGGACACACAAAATTTGGGCCATATTGGGTGCTTGTGAAAATGTTGATGCCACAACAACCTGTATATATATATCATTTTTTCATATATCTATTTAACCACAAATTATTTAATCTTATCAAATAAGTTCTCTGACTTTTGTCTATACTCTCTTAGCAAAGGAAACACCTCATTTTCAGTAGTTATCATCGCTTAATAGCTGATGGATTGTTCCATGTAGTACCACATAGCTTTATTATTTCTAGTTCATGAATCTTCATAATGTCATAATGTCAGTATTATTTTCCATTTTTGTAAAGTATGAGTCAGGGGAGAGATTGCTGAACAAAGTCACCATGCAAAATGGCTGAGCTGTGAAATCACCACAAGGAGGAAGTTAAAACTCACCAACTGTTTAAAAGGCAAAAGTCACACATTCATGTCCTAGTGTAAACAGCTGTGAGTGAACAATTATCACTTGGGATATGTCAGCTAGTAGTCCATCTGGTGCGTTCTATGTGTTGTTCACACAGCCAGCCTGCTAGGTTTTGCTCTTATAGTATTCATGCCACTGGAAAAAACACAAGGCATAATTTTTTTCACTCCAGCACAGACGTGCCAATAAAATGCCCAATACCAACTTTTCATGCGAATTCTATTTTTTTTTTTAATTTCTGTAATTTAATTTTAAATCACCTTTGGCTGTAAATATTCATTCGAAGCTTAAGAATGAAACTGATAAAAAAAAATGAAACTGTAGCACCAAGTACATGATGGAGCAGCATCAGAAAAATATTGTCATGCGCTTAATTACAATTCAAAAATGTAAACCTAAGTTGGTCCAATTGGCTTTGTAAAGCAACAGCAAATCCTCAAATACCCTGAAATATATTACTCAAATGTAGGCCTGAGGTAAGGACAAAACGGTATTTGGAAAGCTTATGATGGATCAGTTGTTATTTTTGGGGTTTCCCCTCAGTACACTGGATTGTACTGGATTGCACCACACAGACAGATTCAGACATTACTGGCATTTTTTTGTTTTCCACTTCCCAAACTGCTGCACAAAATGCCTTGGTATAGGCTCTTCAACAACCTAAAAGATACCCATAACAAGCAAACCTCTCAGGCCTCTGCCCTGCAAGATTCCTGATACTTCAGCAAAACTCTCAGCTACAGTACTTGCACTGGACTGAATCGGACTCTGAAAATTGGTGGGAAGGGAATCACCCTTGAAGAGGAGAAAAAGAGATGAGTTTGAGGCTTTTGTCATCATCTTATCAATTTCGTCTTTTACATGCTCTTACAAATGGACAACCATAGCTACTCTGTGTAACCCTGGTTTGTGTGTATCCTTTTTCTTTCACCTTTATGTCATTAGCCCAGCACGCTTTACACTATTATGAAGGATAGGAATGTGTTGTTGATGAATGCATGTTCTTTTGAAGCACCGCAAGTTCATGTGAAGCAGCACTTACTGAAAACATTTAGATTTATTTTTTGCTCTGTTTTGTTTTTACCCCTGAAAAAAAACAAAATGATGAAAGAAAGGCCTTCACCTGCTACAAAACACTTCAAGCTACAATACTTTTTTTTTTTTTTACAAACAACATTCACATTCAAAAACTACACCTTTAGTATTACCAGCTTTACTGCAGAAATGGAAACAAGTCATCACTGTACATTTCATCTAATGGAAAGAAGTCTCTTTACGCTAAACAACATTCAAAGTAACACATGGCAAAAGATGACTTTTTCCTTGTGTTTTCATCTTGGAAATATCAGATCATATCAACTCTCAAACTTATCTTTTAAACATTACAATGGAAATATTTTTTTCAACTTCAAAAACAAAAGCTTTGTATTAATATATCTAGATATTTTTTTCATATATCCTTTTGTCTCTTTTGATATAGCTTTTTTGTGCAAATTCAGCAATAACACAAGGGCCACAACACTGGGTTTAGGGTTAGGGTTAGGGAGAGTAGGCAGTTTTGGGGAAAAGAAAAAATGAAATCAAACACAATAACAAATCAATACTCATTTTCATATGCTGGAACAAGTGTTGGACAGTCAGAACTGGAGGCAGAGCTTCACTGGGAATTCTTTCCTTTTGGTTGTCCTGCAGTGGAAGCAGCCTGTATGCTACCCAACATCCAGACTCTTACACTTTAACTTTTACTGCTGCCCTGCAGCTTTCCCTGACCTCTAACCTCCACTGTGGAGGAGGGCAAGAGAGAAATTCCTCATGGGAATCAAGTGTCACAGTAGGCTATCCTGGATTTTTATTGGCTCACAGTCTGAACCATAGCCTTGGCTGTGGAAAGCTTCTAGCTGGTGGCTTGTACCTTTTCCTGTACCATTTGAGTTTGGTCCTCAGTTAGATGACAGATGAAAATAAACACTCTTATGAGCCTAAGTTCCGATCACGGGAGGCTGAGGGAGTGCCTGGTTTGTTCGGTTTGGTGGCTCCGAGAGAGGGAGAGCGAAAGGAGAGAGAAAACCATTCCAATCCTTTCCAAACTCTGCACTCTCTCCACTGTGCTGCTGCTGCTGCTTGGTACTTGTGTCCCTGCAGTCTTCTCTGCTGCTGTTCATTATTGTTTGTGAGGCTGATACTGACAGATTTCAAATGTCAAGGATCAAAATGTTACAACTGTTGTCAGGGAAGGCTTGTTGGTTTACCACCTGTCTGCTAGCCGATGTGCACTATCAGCTTATCCTCAGCTAGCCAGGGCCATGGTGTCTATGACGTGCTCCAGCTTGCCATGAAGCCGCTGTCCGCGTGATTGCTCATGTTTTTGTAACGCCGACAGGATCTGTACACAAACATTGAGGAAGATTAAACTACTTCATTACACAATAACAATATTTACTTTACTTAATTAGTTCTCATGTCATTTACTATAGCATAAGGTAAAGCACAGTAGGGCCTTCCGTTACTAAATGTGTTTGTGCTCTTTATAATTGCAGGCCTTTTTAAGAAAATCCGGTAAATTTAATAAGGCTCCATTTGCTTCATAATATCTTAAGCAGATCCCTTAATGTCCATACTAATGGTGATAAAAACCCTCCCACCTGTGTCGTTGCGGACTGTTTATTTTATTAATTGAATTAAAATGATCTCATGGTAATAGTCAAAACAAGAGAAGATCACAATGACACCCAGTAATCACAATACTCCTCTCCATTCTGCTTGTGTCTTCTCCACATCCTACAGCACCTCACCTCATCTTTGTATTTGGTGATGTAGGAGTAGATCTCATGCAATGCTGACATACTGTTGAACTGACTGAGGTGCAGGCGAGACTGCTCTGCTAAGTAGGCACTCATGTCCTGATCGCTGATGGCCGGCATACGGGAGATATCGGAGTAATACCTGGAGAAGACATCGGACAGAGTTTTCCACACATTACAATACAAGGCTTTACTCACTGTCTGAAGTAACTCTTTAAATATTCTGAATGTAGATAGCAGCATCTGATGAATAGTTGTCTCAACAGGAGATTAATACAGTTCAATTTTGAGCATTTAGGTAGTGTTTCAGTAACTTGTTTAAGGACACTTTAGCAGGATAAATAGACATTTAAGGGTCTTTATTGCCAAAATACAACCAAAGAGAAGCAGAATGTGTGCCATTCATCAGTAGGTCGAAATTTTAATACCAGACAAGTAAGGGACTGCAGGAAAACTATTGTGACGGAGGTGGGGGGTGTGAGGGAGGGTCTTTTAACTTTGTTTTGCACCAGATTTATTTCTTAGTCGATAATTGACTATTTTTCTTAATTATCACTGGCAGATAAACTGTCTTCCTGTTACTTAGCCCATGTAGTAATGTTTATAACTGAAGAAGCCTTTCGGATGTGAGGGGAAATGTCTTCAAAAACCAAAAGGAAGTCCAGATGCCTTCAACTGAAGCACTTAAGACTCATGTAGCAAGCTCCTTCATGCAATCATGTGTTTGTGGTGACCCTTATTATTGCTTATGTGTCTTTTCATAACCAAATATGATACTATGTACACCTGTTACAAATGAACCTGTTTACCTGTGGAAGGTTTCAGTTCAGTGTTTTATGGCAGCTTTTAAAACTTTCTCCAATATTTTGAGATGTGTTGTCATCACAAAAAAGTCATCTTTACAATGAGTTGAATAAATAAATGGTCTTTGTTCTGGTTTCTATTGAGTATATGTCAAAGAAAAAAAAAGAGAAAATTATCACATTGTATCCACATTCAAACTTTTCTATTTTCTATGTTTACAGAAAGAATACAATAAAAATGCTACAAAGAGAGCATTTAAAATAAAATATCAAATACAATAATTGGTATTCAGCCTGGGGTCAGGGCTTTTTTGTGTTAGTGTTTGCATGTTCTCCCTATGTGCTGCAACCCTGCATTGAATAAGGTGTAAGAGAAAATGGATGGATAAAAGGAATTATTCAGCTTCCGTCACAATTTTTGTACTGTCCCCAATGTTACTATAAGGTTAAGTTTTTGAGGTCCATCCTGTCAGAGCAACAAAAACCTTCAAATTTATTGAATGTTGTTAGCCACATGCTTGGTAGGCAGAAAACACAATGTATTACATTAAGAATATATCCCAGTATTGTGCTGCAGAGGGAACTTTTTGCAGAATCCATATCTCAGTTATATCAAGTTTTACTCTGCAGCAGGGCATGCTGGGGCTGAGTATAGGTTTTGAGTCATAAAGGGAACAACTTTTAACTGCACCTACTTAACCATCACCTATAAATTCGTGTCTGATTCTCCCTCTGAAATCTGTTTTCATGCTATAGGACTTACTGCTGCACATTCAAGTATATTTGTTAAAAGGAATAAATAGGCCTTGAGTCAGGATAACTGTCTGCTCCTATGTTTTTAGCTGCTGTGGCAGCAGAGGGCAGAATACACAATAGATATCTAGTTTACTCTTAATTCATTTAATCAAATTGTTTTTATTTATTCATCATTTAATTAACAACAAATTGTCGGCTCTGCAAAGATGAAATCTTGGCCATTTGATTAAAAATTACAACTCATTTCTTATCTTTTACAAGATCAGTACATGCTGTGGGAGGAACTTTAACGTATGCTGCCAAACAAAGCTGCTTAGAGACTATTGGACACTTCCCCAAAAGTAGAAACAACTGTGGCAAGCGTCATGGAGCTTAACTTATCTTTAGTTTAGTTACCGTTCTGGGGATGAATAAAAGATAATGAAGGGTGAACCAGAGGGCATTCTTTTCACTGAGCCACTCTTATTTGGTGTAGAGAATAAATCTGTTTTCCACCAGTGTGTTTTCCTACATCACTGGATATTTTGCAGTTGAAGAGTATTTTAAAAAATCACAGGGAAAGTTTAAAATGTTACACACAGAAATGGCACTGGAGGTATTTTGATTTGTAGGATAGTATTGTGACTTCTCTGCATTTATTTAAACAATGTACTGGCCTGTCAAACCCAAAGTGTCAGTATTTGTAAACCTGGAAAATAGACTCAACGTCTTACACACTGCAGTTTTAACTTTTAAACCCCCCCCCCCCCCGTTTTATCTGATCTGACAATTTCACCTTATTTTTACTTGGCTTTTTTTTGTTTTTGATTTGGTCAATCTTTCCATCCTATGTCCTCATTTCCACTTAGTTTACAACTGTGGACACACCTACCTCTCTACCCAGTTCTTGTAGTTTGGGATGTCTTTAGCGTAAAGAAGCTTATTTGAAGGTGAGTCTTTTCCTAGCTTGTGTTCTGACGTAGAACAGGAGTCCATGAAAGTCTGGGCGACCACAGATAGACAGGCATCTGTGATACTGTTCTTTTGGATGTCAAAAACAAACTGAGGGTTCTTGATGACATTCACCCAAAACCGTAGAGGAAGACTGGAGAGGGAATATGGAATAGACAGTTAAAAATTGCATTAAATGAAATTACAGGATATAGTGTGATTGAAAGCAGTGCATCATTTTAGGCTATGTAGCAGCTGACCAGAAAACACACTACATAATTTATGGGAAGCTTTTGCATTTAGGTTTGTAAAGGCATTTTTAGATCATCCAGTAGATCGTGACCAAGAATCCAATACATCAATATTTTTAAGCAGTTTACGGAGATTTATTTATTGGTTGATTGACTTTGGTATGATGCACTCTCTCTAACCCTAAGACATTACATCAAAAATAAGTTAACAAATTAATTATTTTAGGTACATTTGTAGATCTATTTATTCACAATAACAGTGAAAGAAAATAAACAAAATAAATGTTGCAGTTAGTGTTGAATGACAAAGGAGAAAAAATATTAAAAAATTGTTCTAGAAGAAAACTACATAAAACTTCCAACATTCTAAGAGACTCCGACTATTTTATTGTCATGTTTTTGTTTCTAATTTTACCTTTGCCTGCATGTATGCTGTAGCTTGTTGTATGTTTAGCTTTCAAGTTCAAGCTCAATATGCATACACTGAATGCAGAAATGGCAAAGGAACAAACTTGAATTTCAGCTTGAATAATCAATTGAAAAGCTCAAAAAGCTCAAAACTCAAAATAATCACAAAATTGCTCATTTTGGCTGACCAACCGTCCAAATCCCAGATACTCAATTAATTATCATATAAAACAAAGAGAACATTTGTTACAAGTAACTTTGGTTGAAAAATGGCTTAAAGATAACTCAAAAGCCACCAAATACGAACCAACATATTAATTTTGTTTTGTGATGTATTATTATGCCTGGGCACTCGGTTCAGCTCAACCAGGGAAACACAAATGCAGAGGCCATGAGGACCAAAAGTGAATATACCTGAAAATCTCACTGAGCTGAAGAAATATTCTGAACTGGGTACTGTTTTTTCAAAATTGTAATAAATTCAATTCACCAGTTGCTCTTCCAGGTATGTCGCACGTCATAATCCGTGATAGACTGTTTGTCTGCCTGCTCATCCAGGAAGTCAAACATGTACTTGATGGCCAGCGGCAGAGCACTTCCTCTGTGGGCTGTGCTAAAGATGGTTTCAAATAGGTCATCCACAAATTTCTGTAATGTACCCTGAATAGAGGGACACAAAGAAAACAATGAGAACTTAAATTACAATTTCTAAAATTGGTCAGTGGTCTTAGAGATTTGAAACTATTATATAGAAGTATACATTCGGATTTCATGTCTGAAAAGCATTTCATTCCTGAATGATTGATTTTGTCATTCTAAAACAAATGGTTTGGACTTATTTAGTAACCAAAACCAAAATTATGGTAATCAAAGACATACTATATGAGATTTAATTCTACCTATTAATAAAAGAAGATGCATATCTCATGAAAATTCAAAAGGAGGTAGTGTATGACAATAGAAAATGTTTCACTGTGTCATGCCTGACAATGTATCATTGTATCCCGGTTGTGACCAGAGCGGTGGAATGAGACTGTGTGTACGTTTTTTTCAATAACATGGCTCCTGTGGGAATCACAGCAGTAACTCTATAACTATAACAGAATAACTAACAGGAACCTTAGGTCTTTCTGCATTCCTCAAATGATAATGGTTGAATGTAATTATATCAAATGTAGCTAAATAAGTTTCCCTAAGAACATTTTTGTTTCCCAGACTTCTCCATCTGGCAGAATCTATATCCATAGACACGTCTGGAGATTGTATTTAGGCAGCTGCTACAAAATGGAAAAAAGTCGCAGATCAAAGTATTGAGATCTGCACAGAGAAGATGCTCTGGCAGACCGATAAAATCAACCATGGAGAGACAAGGACAAAATGAGCCTCTCAACTGGATTGCCTTTGTTTTGTCATCACGCGCGATCAATTCTTCAATCCCTCAACAAAGTACCCATCCACCTACTGTACCTGCCTCCCTGATTTCGAGCTGCAGGTACACCTTTTATTAAATTGCTTTGTCTTATTACCAGCAGAAATTGAAAATCTTGATGTCATAGAACTATTGCCCATTGCAACATTTCCCTGTTACCTTTACATTTAGGAAAGAAGCAGAAAAGGGAGGAGTGCTGGATCAGCTCATACTACAAGGTACAGTACTGACTCGAGATATAACGCTACATCATAGGACCCACAAGACTCAGATCAGGTTTACAAGAATCGAACCCCATCCCTACTCTGTATTGGGAAGGTGAGATGGATCAATACATTTTATTGACCATTCAATGGGCTGTGTGCAGTTTAAGTCTCTATGTCTTACCTTTGTTGCGAGCAGCCTGGTCAGGTAGATCTCAGAGACCATCTTACTGCCTCGATCACCCTCCCTCTGGTCCGAGTGTTCATGGTTCTTCACAAGATGCCACAGTTTGGTTCCACTCTCCAGGTCAGGGGTGATCATGGGTGTCCGGGATCGTAGGCTGTCTGGACTACTGGCTGTCCTCAGCATACTCTCTGTGTCCCAAAAAAGTGAATAAAAGAAACTTATTTCCTTAGAGCCCGTTTGTCATAAAGCACAATTGTCACAGTCTTATTATTCTTTTCCTTCTTGTAAAGTAAATAGATTTAATTAGGTTTCTATTTTCATTACTTCACTGGTAAGTCAAATATCAAACCAATTCCCACCCAAAACTCATAATTTTTTCACTCTGTTTTACAGACTGTGGCTTCCCCTTTCCTCTTCTTTGTCATCTACACCTGTTTCACTATCCATAGTGTAAATGTCAGAGTTGATTAGAGTGGAGCAAGGAGATGCATGTTTACGACTGTCACATTTTGAAGGGAGAGGGGGAAACCAGGGATGTAATGTGCACAGTTGCCAATCATCCTAGTAGAGAGGAATGGATAGAAGAGGGGAAGAGATAAAAGAGAGTTGCTGATTCATGTAGCAACTCTATAAAAGGATGGAGAGCAAATCGGGGTGGATTGGCTAAATGGAAAGGGAGCCAGAAAGGTCAGAAGAGAAGAGGTGAAAGGGCACCTGATTTGACGGTTACTACAATTTAATGGGCATTATCACCTTACATCAGTCCCATGCATAAGATCTAATAGGGGCCTTCCATGCCTGTTGGTAGTTTCAGAAGGCTCTTATCGCTTACTTATTTTGATGACCAACTAGTGAAAGCCAGTATGCACACGCAAGAGTAATGGGGAATGGAAGAGAAAAGTCAAAGATGCTGAGTGAGGCATCTCGAGTTCCGTTTTTGCTTTTGCCGGCAGGGCGCCGAGTGGCAAACCCATCATGGCCACTGGTGGCCAACAGTCACCCATGTTCAAAAGCACACCCTCATACACACAACAAATGTTCACAAATCAAATAAGAACATACAGACACATATTTTTAAATGTATTTGCTGTGAAGCGAAATATCTGCAGTTGTGTATTTTATCAAAGTGAGATGACTCAGAAAAATACATTTCTCCAACAACATTTTCTCATCTCTTATTCCATACAGCGTAGGCGTTGTGTGATTCAGAGACTTCAACTTTAGGTAATTGTTATGAGACACACATGGCTATAATTAATATTAATTATTTAATGTTAAAACTGAATTTCATGACAATGTGGTGTCATAAAATCTACAAAAAATTGTTCCTCAACTTCGATTACACAGAACTTTCTTTTGTCCTTGAGCTCGTTATTTTAGTTTCCGGCATCTTTACTATTGTGGCTCAGTTTTTTGTGCACTGTATTTGGCCACAGCAGCTAATATGTACTATAAAAATCCACCATATATTAAATATTCATAACCGAAACTGGTGAGAATACTGGAACATTAGAAAAATGCAGTTGCAAGTTCAGCTTTTTGTCTCAGGAGCTGGTGGAAAGCAAAACATATTTATTCATGGATGGCCAGATCCCAACTCCACATGGATACTTTAAGTTGTACTGTTTCTGCTGGATGTTCAAATCTGTTATCACTACCAACTTGTTTCCTCTATCCCCAAATGTTTCTTAGAAAGGTATGCAGGTTTTTAAACAAATCACTGAAGCTACAAAAATAAATATGTTTGAATAAGAACATGTCATTTTCCTAAACTCCTGGACAACTGAAACAGTCATGCAAATCAAGCATTATACCTTTTGCTGAATATCACACTATTCAATTAGCGAGCAAAAAGCAGTGTCTTGCTTTATACTGTTATCAGGAACTAAGACTGTGTTTGATGGAAAAAACATTTAAATTCAAAATGTAAAACATGTTGCTTCAACATATTTTTCCCATTGAGAATCTTCTTTGTAGTTTCAGACAATATCCAACTTGTTGTGACTCTGCAAATCAGGTGTAATGATAAAAGAGTAATTTATCTGCCTTGTAGTTTAAGTTCCCATTGAAATAAAGCATATTGACGCTGGGCCTCTGTCCATCACTGACTGCCAGGTGTCCTCTCGCTCACTCAGTAAGATAAGGATCGAGGTGTCTACTTTAATGCCTGTCATTTACCGACTGCTTGGAAATAGCTTTGGAATAGCCTCGGCCTGGGCTAATAGCAGTGGCTAAAAGGGAGGCTATTCTCATGGAGAGGTAAAAAATCAAAAGTAAAGCTCAATCATGGTGACAGTAAACAAAGAATAACAGCGAATGAAAGAGTAAGAGGTAGGGCGGGGTAGGCAGCTGGGAAGAAGGGCCTCACTGAGAACGCATCGAGTCAAGAAGAGAATAGAAATCGTACCATATCTACTGAGGCTCTTGGTAAAGGTGGAAGAGTTGGAGATATTATAGGCGGAGTTTTGCTTTGGCACCAGGGCGATTACTGAGCCATCTGTTACCTGCACATTAAAACACACAGGAAAAATACTGAATAAGCTGTCGACTTGATTTTTGTGACTCTGGCTTATGCCTGTTTGGTGTGCTCTTATACCTGATAGTGAGCAAGTGTGTTTAGTCTTTTCCAGTCATTGTCGATCTTAGTTGTGACATCTTCATCTTGTAGAATGATTCTGGCCATCCGACCTTGACGCCATTCTTCAGAGAGAGAGAACAGAGAAAAAGATTTCACCTTTCACCTTTCACTCTTAAAGAATTAAGTGATAATATCTTGGTACTTGTGATAAAATAGACTTTTGCTCAGGTTACTGTCCTGTGTGTGGACTACAATGGTGTAAAGCATGCTGTGTTTCTGTATCAGCTTGTATTTTCTCTACATGCAGTGCCTTTGTGTGTTCCTCAGTTTACTTTTCCACTCTTTGGAGTAAGTAAATTATACATGAACTGTAACTGGAAATATATACTTTTGGATCAAAAGAGTCATGGAAAAGCTCAGTGTGACAAATGCATAGTCATCAGCCAACTCTGGCGCCCTACCCACCTACTTAAAAAGGAATCTTTTAACTCATTGTTTTAGCTCTATGTCAACCAACTTGCTTTTATATAGCCCTGTTCAAGTCTTCTGACTTCTCAAAGCACTTTAAATTGTGTGTAATAGTGTTAAATACCGGTCTTTCAGTCTTCTGATAGGAGCTATAAACCAAAGGTCAAAAAAGAAGTCCGATATTTTATACAATTACACAAATACAGTTTTTTTTTTATTTCATTTTTTCTGAGATTTTGTTTTGGCGTTCATCAATGACTTTTAGATTCTCTAAAAATTGTTTCTAAAAGTGTTTTCTTTTTTTTTTTTTTTAAACATTTTTTGATATTGTAGAATTTTTATTTGATTATTCTGACACAAATTTAATCCGAAAATCTACATTTTGTTTATTGTGTGTGACCAATTTCTGACCATTTAGAGCATGTATGCATCAAAATAAAACAAGGTTTTAGTCTGTAGTGAACTGAGCTCTCTTGCACATATTAGAATACACAGTAATGTAGGTCTTACCAAGGTCCATATCAGAGGCCTTAGGCCTCTGTGAATAGGGACTACCCTTGTACACAGCATCAAGCAGCTTATCTTTGACCTGAGTAATGGTGTCACAGTTCAGACACTTGACCGTCACCTCATGGGCGTTGTTCTCTGGGTTTACACAGTGCAATGTCTGGCAGACAACAGGTGGAGATGGCAGAGAAAAAATCAGGCCCAAGCAGAGACAGACAAAACAGCTCAAACTAATAAGGTACACAACAATTCAAACAGAACCATAACACTTAACTCTATCCCAATTAGTAGTTTCACACCTTGTGTGTTTGCAGCAGCCCCATATATTTTAAAACCTTCTCTGTTCATTCTGTTTGTGGCTACAATTCAATATTCGCACAAAAAAACTGTGGACAAGTATGTGCTTTGTTTTGACAAATAATGTGATTAATGCTGTACAGAAGTTGGGTTGCTTCATGGCCAGGTCCTATTTTCCCTCCAACCACAAACAGTGTTGAATTGTTATGTTTACCATGGGAGATGTTTCCAGGCAGCAGACTCCTGACCAATTAAGCAAATGGTGGCTGCCCATGTAACTAAAGCTCAACAACACATCAAATGATTCAGAACTAAGCACACTCAAACTTCAGTAAGTATACTGACCAGTGTTTTGTAGTCAATCTGCTGTCTGATGAGCTTGTCCTCACTGAGGGAGTAGCGGGCTTCTCCTGTAATGGCGTCTATTGGTCCTTTCTCCATCTGCTGTTTGATGGCACAGTAAAGCATGAACAGAGGTTCCCCAGCACACTCCTGGTGAAGGAGACAGAACGAAATGAACTGGTTGGTGGTTGATGGTTGTTTGAGGCTTGAAGATATATACTGTGCAGTAATTCAAGTCATTTTTATTTTTATATTGCACCAATTCACAACAAAAGTCATCCCAATACATTTAACATGTAGACTA
>KV751327.1:2830877-2849670 GCA_001698575.1 Mola mola | reverse complement strand
TTGGACTCACATTTACCACTCTCATTATAACTATCAGTAAAATAAATAGTGCTTATCTGAATCTTATAAAAACACTTCTACACATTGCCACTGGGAACTTGTTGCTTCTTCTCCAGTGAAATTCCTAAATGGTCTAAAGTCGAATCAGACTGACCGGAATGAGTCCAGCATGAGAAAGATTCTCCTGCCTGAAATAACTGGGGACTTCAATCATGCCTGTCTCTCCTCCACCCTCCCCACCTTTTATCCGTTTATTTCATGCACCACCAGAGAAAGTAAGACTTTGGACCTGCTGTATGCCAATGTTAAGGTGTTAGGGTGATCTGACCCGCCCACACTCGGCGGGTCAGATCACAACCTCGTCCTGCTCTCTCCATCATACAGGCCTGTTGTTCAGCAGCAGCCAGTCACAGTGAGAACAGCGAGGAAGTGGTCTCCTGAGGCCATGGAGGCACTGAAAGGAGCACTGGAGACCACCGACTGGAATGCACTGTATGAACTGCATGGTGAAGACATTGATGGCATTTGCGAACTGTGTCTCTGAGTACATCAGGTTCTGCATGGACATCACCATTCCCACTAAAGTGGTCCGCTGTTACCAAAACAACAAACCCTGGGTAACCAGTGACCTGAAGGCTCTTCTCGACAGGAAGAAGAGGGCTTTCAGGGCGGAGGACTGGGCAGAACTCAAACAGGTACAAGGGGAACTGAAACACAAACTCAGAGAGAGTAAGATCACTGGATTCCAGAGGAAAGGAGGAGGAGGAAGATCAGTCGAGGGGAACACATAGAGTGCAAATGAGTTGAACCAGTTTTTCAACAGGCCGTCACCCTCCCCCAACACCCACAGCCCTACACAAACCTCAGTTAGAGAGGCTCCACCAGGGAAAAGCTGCTGGACCGGATGGCATCAGCCCTCGAGTGCTGAGGGGGTGTTCCAGCCAGTTGAGCAGAGTGCTCCAGCACCTTTTAAACGTGAGCCGGCACCTCCAGAGATTCCCAGTGCTGTGGAAGACATCCTGCCTGGTCCCAGTGCCCAAGACGAGTCGTCCGACTGCGCTGACCGACTACAGGCCCATAGCACTGACCTCCCACATTATGAAGGTCATGGAGAGGCTGCTCCTGGCACATCTCAGACCACTGGTGTGTCTATCACAGGACCCGCTGCAAGTTTGCCTACCAGCCCCATGTCAATGTAGATGATGCCATCATCTGGCTGCTGCAAAAGGCACATTCTGCACTGGACAGACCCAACAGCACACCTTCTTTGACTTCTCCAGCGCCTTCAACACCATCCAGCCCAGGCTGCTGAAGGCAAAGCTGGATGGGAGTAATTTAGTAATCTCACCATTTTCGGAAGAATAAGGTGCCGTGCCAGCGGCAGCGTGTTGCAGCAGCACCCGTTTTTTCTTCTTGCCTTTTGCACTACACGGTGTACCTGGAATACAACAAACCCCAGCTCCTACTTCAACGTTTTTCTCAACGCTTCTCAACGTTTCTCAACGTTTTTCTCTGTTTTTTCCACCACCCTTGTTCTGCAGAAGTTCTCAGATGACACGGCTATAATCGGGTGTGTGGAGAATGGACGGGAAGATGAGTACAGGAACCTGGTTGACCGATTCGTCCATTGGTGTGGAGAGAACCATCTGCAGCTGAACATCAAGAAGACGAAGGAGATGTTGGTGGAGTTCAGGACGAACAAGCCTCCACCCTCTTCTGTCTGCATTAATGGGACAGATGTGGAAATTGTCCAGACCTACAGGTACCTGGGAGTCCACCTGGACAACAAGCTGGAGTGGTCCACCAACACAGAAGTTGTATACAAGAAGGGCCTGAGCCGCCTCTACTTCCTCAGAAGGCTCAGGTCCTTCAGTGTATGCAACCGGATGCTCCTGATGTTTTATCAGTCTGTTGTGGCGAGCGCCATCTTCTTTGCTGTGGTGTGCTGAGGCACAGGTATCAAGGCAAAGGACACCAACAGAGTGAATAAACTGATCAGGAAAGCAGGTTCTGTTGTCGGCTCTCGGTTGACCACCTTGGAGGAGGTGGTGGAGCAGAGGATGCCGACCAAACTGCTGGCCATCATGGACAACACCTCCCACCCCCTCCATAAAACTGTCAACATTCTGAGGAGCAGCTTTAGCAACAGAATGATCCAACCCTGCTGCTACAAGGAATGATACAGGATGTTGTTCCTCCCCAGTGCAATCAGACTTTTCAACACCTCTGTTATTAGACACCAGACACTTAACCTGGTTAAATCATCCACCTCCTCCTACCTGCATTAAACTCTGCACTCTGCACAATATCTTTGCATACTGTTAGAATTCTACAACTACCAATACTGTGTATATTTTTGTACTTTTATTTTTATTCTATTTTATACTTCTATACCTTTATAGTGTTATATATCCACTGGTCCTGTATAAGAACTATATTGCTGCTGTGACAAATTAATTTCCCTATGAGGATTAATCTATCTATCTATCCAAAAGAAATATGAATTGATAGCATTAGAGTGTGTGCTTGTGTTTGTGTGTGTGTGTCTGTGTATGTGTACGTATATTTCTGTCATTGTGTGGAGTCTTATGGAGATATTTGGGCTTTGTGAGGACAGTTTGGCTTGTTCTCATAAATTCTCATAAGTCCTCGAATGTTTCATATTGTTGATCATTCCCCCCATTTTAATTTCTCCTGCTCTTGTGCTCTTGGTCTTTGTGTGTGACTCTGTCCCTTAGACACATACCAGCAACCCACATCATTTCCACCTCTATCTCTCTTTCTTACTCACTTAATCACTGACTGACTGACTGACAGACTCATTATTGTGTTGCACCACTGTAACATCTATTATCTCTCCTGTCATGTACCATAATAAAGAGTCTTGACCTCTCTCTGATGTGCTAAATGAGATTCTCAGGCCTCAAGAGTGGATATGAAGTGGTGTGCGTATGTGTTTGAAAACAGGAAGTGAGAGCAAGAGAGAAAAGGAGAGAGAGACAGGGCGAGATACATATACATAATGCACAGGCGGAGACATAGGTGAGAGATAGTGAAAACACTTTAAGTTATATGTAAACTTGTGGAGGTTTGTGTGTACTGCAGGTAGTTTGTGTGTGTTGTGTGTGAATGTCTAGCTTAGAGGAGAGAGCAGTCACACATAACAATAAAACGAGCAGTGCTGGTTTAAACAGGCCATTGAATTACAATGGCAAACCCTGGGGGAAATACAGGGGGAAGGGGAAGGAAATCCAGACATAGATATGAAATACAAACAAACTCCCTTTGCCTCTTTGCTTTCCTGACACCCTAAATTAAAGGTGGACTCTAAAGAATTTGTATCAGGGGATATCTTACCCCCAGTGCCATGTCTCCAGTCATGGTAGATATGCAATAAAGCTAAAAACTGACAAGATTTGATGTTTTTGAACCTCTTATATTGACTATTCTGCATGAGTGTGACAGGCAGTGTGGCAAACACGTTTTCAAATTTCTTTTAATGATTTCTGAAGCATTAGGGTACATTTTATTTGTTTCATCTTAGGCTTCACAGAAACATTTCAGACCTTGTAGAAAGCTTCATTTTAAATCCAGCTCATTGTTCCAACTAGCCTTGATACTGAAACATTTGTTTCTAATCTATTTCATTGGTAAGAACCCAAATAGAAAATGTTTGGTGGCAATAGACCACAACTGCTTCTGGATCAATAGATTTCACATACCTCTGGATTTATAGATTCCACATACTCTTGGACATCTAGTGCACAGGCGGAGACATAGGTGAGAGATAGTGAAAACACTTTAAGTTATATGTAAACTTGTGGAGGTTTGTGTGTACTGCAGGTAGTTTGTGTGTGTTGTGTGTGAATGTCTAGCTTAGAGGAGAGAGCAGTCACACATAACAATAAAACGAGCAGTGCTGGTTTAAACAGGCCATTGAATTACAATGGCAAACCCTGGGGGAAATACAGGGGGAAGGGGAAGGAAATCCAGACATAGATATGAAATACAAACAAACTCCCTTTGCCTCTTTGCTTTCCTGACACCCTAAATTAAAGGTGGACTCTAAAGAATTTGTATCAGGGGATATCTTACCCCCAGTGCCATGTCTCCAGTCATGGTAGATATGCAATAAAGCTAAAAACTGACAAGATTTGATGTTTTTGAACCTCTTATATTGACTATTCTGCATGAGTGTGACAGGCAGTGTGGCAAACACGTTTTCAAATTTCTTTTAATGATTTCTGAAGCATTAGGGTACATTTTATTTGTTTCATCTTAGGCTTCACAGAAACATTTCAGACCTTGTAGAAAGCTTCATTTTAAATCCAGCTCATTGTTCCAACTAGCCTTGATACTGAAACATTTGTTTCTAATCTATTTCATTGGTAAGAACCCAAATAGAAAATGTTTGGTGGCAATAGACCACAACTGCTTCTGGATCAATAGATTTCACATACCTCTGGATTTATAGATTCCACATACTCTTGGACATCTAGATTTCATAACCAACACACAAATCTGGATACATGGACCACTACGACTCTTGAACCAACAGATTTCTCATAAATCTGGAAGTTCAGACTCATGAACTCATACATTCCTACTAATCTACTATTGTCATGTTGTTGTATTCTCTACAAGTGTCTATTGCACATCTGTCCATCCTTAGAGGAAGGATCATTCCTCTGGTTCTTCCTGAGGTTTCTTATTTTCCCTGTTTAGGGTTTTTTAAGTTTTTCCTTCCTTAGTTTGTGAAAGTCCAGTGAGACAATGTGTAATTTGTGATTTTGGGCTAAACAAATACAATTTGATTTGATTTGATTTGATCATCTTGTTTATAGCTTAAACTTGGCTCTAGTTTTGAGGTGAAAATGACAAACAACAGAGATTATAGAGAGGTTATATCAATTAAAGCTTATTGATGACATTTCTATGACAGCTGCCATTAAACTTCTGGCTGCATTCTGTGCTCTCCGTTGCTGGTGTCTGCACATAGACCACACATTGGATTTAAGTTGACTTAGGCAAAATACAGTAAACTGTAACAATTGTGTTTTAGTATTGTACTGGTCCTGACTGATAATAAACTAAAATGTAGGAGCTCTTAGTTAAACCTTCACCCAAATCATGTTCATATTTTAAGATCATCAATTTCCTAATGTAAAATCATGAGAATATGACCTTGTAGCTCATCAAAAGTATGATACAAAAAATAGGCTACATTAAATTTGTTCAATTATCGCATGTTTTATGCATATCAGATTTCAAGTGTATAAAGGTTGTCAATATTAATCTGGCTACTAATGAAAAATACTTCTTGTGTCTTAAACAAAAAGAAAACAGAACAAAAAAAAAAAAATCCAAAACAAAAACACAAACAAAAATAAACTTCTTACGACAGCAATTATCATATTTGAGTAATCATCACCGTTCCCTCAGAGCTCCAATAAAAGCCAATGGAGCAGCACCAAGTTCTACATTTTAATGGTGCTGGTGATTACAGACTTGGCTCTCTGGTTTCCACAGTAGCTTTGGAGGACAGTAGTTTATGTTGACACACTCTAATATTAATTATATTTCCCTTGGTCACTGCATTAAAATGTCTTCATATACTGGATGCAGTACCTCCATTCAGTTGTGCAGTTTTTGGCACATCTGGCCTAATTAATAATTTAGCAGTGATTTATAATGCAAGGAACAATCCAAGTTACCCTGAATTATATTTCTCCCTAGATCTTTATACTAGATCTCTAGTTATCGTTCCCTTTATCTTTGATCTGTCCTTCTCTTCTATCAGTCTTGTTATACCAACATTTTTCATGCATCTTTTCCATAGCATTTCTTTTCAGCCACTTTCAAGCAATTTTCCATAGAAACTCCCCTCCCTGACATCAAGAGAATGCTCTAAGTGCATGTCTGTCCCTCCTGTCTGTCTGTCATGAGATCATACTAATGATGATACTGAGACACTTGAAAAGTAATTTTTTTCATAGAAACAACCTGAATACAACAAAAAGTAAGTAAAATACGGTTATGTTATTATTTTAAGGTGAAACTTGTCTGGAGTTCCTCTTGCCTCACATCTTAGCTTTGGAGAGGTTTGTCTTTGATAAAGACCTGTCATGGAATAATGGCTTCACAGTTAAGTTAGAGGCATATTTTCGTACAATAAAGCTAACTTTCAAAATACTGCTCTAAAATCTTGCTGTCTGTACTTAACATTAGCAGTTATTGCTTCTACTGATGTCCGTTTATTCATGTAAAAGCTTAGTTCTTGTTTTTACTTTACTATTTATAGTAAGTTTGGCTCATTTTTTAAGCTTGGGTGGTGCTTTACTGATCCATACCTCCATCTCCTTGAGCACAGGGTGGTCCTCAATGCCTGGGAACAGGACCCTCATTGCATAGATCCGATAGTCGAGGAAAGGAATCCCAGCTCCGTCCAGCTCCTGAGTCAGTTCGTGGATATCCGTTTGAAGTTCAGCAAAAGCTACAAAAAGAGGCAATTGGACAAACTAAGATTATGACAAAAGAAAAAATAAAGCTACAATTTTTATTCTTGGCTACTAGTGAGAAACCTGACCAAGAGGACTCCTGAACTAGTCAGTAATTGTCAATAATGCATTACAAAGAGGTAGACAAAGCCTATATTTTTTTTCTAAATGTAGGTGTCTGACACCAAAACTAAACAAAAATCCAAATTTTGAAAGACAGTGTTAGGAAATGTCTTTCTTAGTATCTCAGCTCAGTCATATTTATTTTTTTACCTGCCCGAAGGCACAATTAAATTTAAAAAAGGGAACACTAGCTTGGGGAAAAAAAAAGCAGAACCAGGAGACAGAAAACAAAGGGAATAAAAGTCAATTAAATGTATGAGTGGATAATTATTAGGAGAGTGACGGATGATTTTTTTCATGCATAATTTCTCCCAGCTGTTATTGGACTGTTTGGTCCACAGGAGAGATAGAGAGGAACGGAAGCAAGGAAGGTGAAAGTTATAAAGTAGAAAGATAAAAGACTAGTTTGTAAATAAGTAAGGATGGTTTAACAGAAAGAAAAAGGAGTCCTGAAAACACTGAAGGACATCAGTGGGTAGGAATAAAAAAAGAGCAACAGAAGGTCAGAAGGTAAAAGTGGACAAAGCAAAATACAAAGGGCAGTAGAGCGGTGAAATAGGAAAATGGGTCAAATAAGCATTTTTGTCTAACCTCCCACATCTTCTGCATTGAACAACCTGTTATACAGTATATTCCTCTGATTTTAAATGATTCTTCTTTTAAAGAGTAACCCAACCACACAGTAGACATTTTAAATGGCCAGCAAGTCTGTAAATATATCTCAAACTTTCCAGTATAGTTAAGACTACAACTTTTACTAAACTGCAGCCACTGACACTGAACTGAAATCTCTTGATTTCTGAGGATTTCTTTTCAGTAAAATACAAAAGTATCATCATAAGGCAACATGACTAAGAGGAAAGAGGAGGCAACATCAGCAATACACTCTTGTGAGATTGTGAGATTTTGAGATCTGCCTTATTGTGGGCAATGCAATTTTGCAAGCTCTTGATATCCGTAGCAAACCCATGAAACTTGAAGATAAAAATAACTTATTGCAGTACAATACAGCAAAAATAAAAAAGTCAGTAAAACAATGGTATTCTGGAATACGGGAAGGGATCAACCATAGCAACAGAGAACGCTACAGCAAAAAGAAGTATGGTTTCATGAACACATCAACGGTGGAGGAAGACATAGATTCCACACTGCAGGCTGGAATAACATTTGGACTCAGTTTATCTTGGCACGGTTTTTTTTTGTTTCGTTTTGTTGTTTTTTTTACTACACAGAGAAAGAATTCATGACTTTGTTTTATTTTAGCTTGTCTTTATTATAACAATGGCCTGACTCCTCCATTTATCCATCCCAACTACCTGTGATATATGGTGATCAAAATTGTGAAGTGAGCCAAGTGAAAGACATACAAAAGCCACCCAACTCAATGTTTCCAACAAAATGAAATCCATAATTTGAGTTTCCCCTACATATGAAATACTAAAAGTATTTTTTTTCAAATACCTATAACTATGACCTGTTGCTGTAGCATTGTTTTCATATCTAATAGATACGAGCTTTCACTTTGGCTGCTTTAAACACTGTCTGGTCTTTATTTGAAAACAACCTCATGTGCTATTAACTAGACAAGACCTCAATCAACATAAATCTGGGAAGTGAACCCACACTGTTAACATGTAAACCATGCATCATCTAGGAATTTGTCTGAAGTCCATTTACATTTTTTGGCTTATAAACTGTCATACAGCATTTACCTCCCCTGAGCTACAAAAAAACAACATTTGCCAGTCAGCCGTTGACATTTTTAATGTGTTACTAATTAACCATGACTGCTAATTTGGATAGTATACAGTGCTATGTCTGCTGTGTCTCAAACTGTGTCCCCTGTCTCTTCCCCTCAAGTCTCTTCAGGCAAGTTTACTATCGCACACACACATACAACAGACTGCCTACCTCATCTGTTCCTCCACTAACACACAATATCTTGTACCAATAGGCCAGCTGGGAGTACAGCAGGCAGGGCGGGTGTGTTTTCTTGGGGCGGGAGTGGGAATAATGTCATGCTTCACTTCCCCAAAATGCGTGTTTTTTCTTTTGACTTGACTACTTTCTAATTTCTTATCAAACAAAAACAAATCATGAATATTTTAAACATTTTTACACAAGGCAAATGAGCTAATAACATTTTTTTTTTTTTGAAAAAGTCAGATAATGTATGCTAGTCACTCTGACACTGTTTTGTTGATGACCGACAGTTCTGGTGCAGAACAACTGATTCTCAGCCAGTAATAGAGCTCTGACTCAGGTTCATGACTCTAATCAAATTTTAACCATGTAATAGGGCTGTGTGTGCCTGTCCTATTATTTAGTGTAAACAGCTGAGCTGCCCTTACATCAGTCATCCTTACTCTGCTCCCAAAACTCCAGAGTCATAGAATGTCCTTCTCTGGCTTCAGTCCTGTCTTGCATAAACTGTTACTTCTCATCCTTTTCACCTCTTGTTTTTCTATAAACTAATACACTCATCACTTAGATGTTATAAGGCCTGTTACAATCTGAATAAGTTGTGTCTCTTTCTGACACTCTTCCTTTGTTGTAGTGTGTTTTCAGTGAACGTACAGACAGGCAACTGAAAATGCTCTCCATCACCATCATCCAAAATGACATGCCATGCATGTGAAACCATTTGGTTTGTCTACCGTCTGCGGTCATGAGATGATGACAACACAGCTGTAAGAAAACTAAAAGCCAATTCCTTCTGTTATCCTATTATTTTATGTTTTATTATTTTATTTTGCCCCCTGTATTTCCTAAAATAAAACTGTTGTCTCTTCTGCTGTGACTCAGCTTTGACAAAGTTACACATCTACCTCTGTAAACATACCTTAGGCATCAATATGGATCTTTGGTATAAAGAGTCTTCAATTCAAATAAAATATTTAAGAAATTCTTCAAAAGTACCTGAACAGCCCACTGCTGCATAAGGATAATTCCATACACTTAAACATTCATAGCATAATACAACACAGAATAAACATGTGTAAAAAGGGTCAAGGTTTTATAAATGTGTAAATTTGACATAAAGCTGAAATATATATGTTAACAATTTTATTTAAAGGACACTAAATATCTTTTTCTACTGTTATGCTATTTATATATATCATCAAGTTTGTATAGGTTTATATAACTAATTCTGTTAAGTTCTTATTCTTTTTCAAATGAGGAAAACTTATTTTGCAACATAGCTGTAGATAAAAGTTCATAGCCTACCTTCTTTACATTCCAGGGCAACTCTGGACTCCAGGTTGTCCATCTGGAGCTGTAGACATTTCAAGGTGCGGTCGGTGTCTCTAGACTTTCTCTTGTAGGCAATCAGCACAGCAATGATGACCAACAGCAGGCCGCCTCCCCCACCGATGCCGATAACGGCAGGAAGCGTCAGCAGGCTTTTGGAGTAGATGTGGAGAGTGCCGGGGGAGTACTCAAACCCGCCAGCACGGATCTAAAAACATACAAATAACTGCTAATTAGTGAAAATACTGACAGGGAAAGCCTTTTTCAAAAATAACTAGAAAAAATATACATAAAATATATGAATATATCTTGCCGCTACATTCAGGCTACTGAGAACAAACCAAATCTTTTAGTAACTTGTTACTTTCAACTTTACGCACAGTAACCAGACTGGACACACTGAGATAAAGGAAGTTATTTCATTTATTTTTTTTGATAATGTGGAAAATGGAGAGTGCAGCATCGGGGACATATCGCTATCCACCAACATGGACCAGGCACAGTCAGAGAAAGAAGAATAAGGCCGTGGATTGGAGGACAGTGTCTCTACAGCAGCTGACTGTACGCACCCAGAGCCGCATGGTTCCAAGGTGCCCTGAGCAACAGCCTGGCTGTGTCCGCATGAATGCTGTGCTGGAATCAGAGAGGGACATAAGTTCACTGAAAGGTATTTGCAGTGAATTAAACCAAATGAACGATGTTCTTAGCACAATAAGCCAAACATTAAAAGAGCTTATTAAAAAATAAATGTTTGTCTGAGCTTACCGTATATTTTCACGGTCTGTGTAATACATCCAAATGGTAAAACTATTGCTTTTGGCTCACAAGTTGCAGGGCCAGGGTCAGGTTGATCCATGTGTCTGACCAGGGAGGCCATTGTATCGCCTTTCTTGTGTTAACGTCCCAGGGGAGATGGGACCGCACGTCGCTTTCTGATGCCCGTGTGCCTCTGCAACTGTGACATCTTTTATGTGTGTCAACATCTCCATGAGATATTATCAGAGAATGCATTTCAGTTTACCTACAATTTTGGTTTTGGCACAGTGGTTAAAGCATGTTTATCTGTTGAAAATTAGTTGAAAGGTTTTTTGCTGTGTCTTTCTGATGTTAAACATTATCCAAATAAAAGTGAAAAAAAGTTTGTTTTTATTTTCTTAGTCCCACCTATTAACATAGTTCAGTGAGTGGAGTGGAAAATGATTTTGCCACACTTGGTGAGTTTCAGTTTGGCACTGCCAAATGACAGTTTGTGGACAGCCCACACATTATCACAGGTGGTCAAGAGTTTGCAGATTCCACACATTCTCAAGGCATGTGTGTGAAACATAGCATACCCAACATTTTAGTGCATGCAGACCATTTATACATGAGGCCCCTGGGTGTTGTTGTTTCTAATATCCCTTTTACACAAGCCAAAAATCCCACTATATCGCAACCTCACAATATTTAAGGTTGCGGTGACCTTTAACTTCCAAAATTTAACCAATTCACCATTGACTCCAAACATAGAGTAGATTTGGATTAAATTTGAGAAAAATCCCTCATTGCAATCTTTTGATATCTTGCTCACGAGATTTGAAGTCACAGTGCCTTTGACCTTCGACCTCTAGGTCTAGGCTAGGTCTTCAGATCAAATCCATTTGTCAGTTGCTTTGATCTTAGTTTGTTTAACTTTCATAAGTGAGGCCCCACTGACATTAACCTCTGACCTACAAAATCTATTCAGTTCCTGCTTGCGTCAGAGTGGACATTTGTGCAAAGTTTGAAGAATATCTTAAAGTGTTAAAGTGTTAAAGTGTTCTTGTCATATTGCATTACCAGGAAAGGCCAGACGGACCTACGTACTGTATGTAATCTTTTTTCCCTGGTTGCCACTAAGTGTATTATCGGAGCTAATATTTGATTTTATGCTGAAAGACATCTCCACTGCAGCTATTAAGGAAGCTGCTATTCATTCAGATTTTTTTTCAGTTGCTCTAAGTATTCAAACTATTGCCTTCCAGAGAGGTGTAAAAGACTGGCAGGCGGTGGTCACTTCTCCAGCAGCAAATGGTTTGAGAATAGAAAAAGTAGTCCAAAGAGATTGAAAGTTGTTGGTTTGATGAAAAAGAAGTTGGCTGACCCATTTTTCTTGCAAGTATCATTACATTTTCATCCCTTCTTTACTCACACTCAACAAGCTGATATTTGACATGGGAGGCTTACATCACCTTGACTACTATGAACATTTCTTGTTGGAAAGGTTTTCAATTCTTACCTTTAGGGGAACAGCTTCAGAGGGTTTCTGTAATGAAGATCTCACAAGCTGACTTGCTGGCTGCTTTGAATGATTTACCTGCATCTTTACTGTCTGCTGATATTTAGGCTCTTGCTTGGGTCTTATAATCAGGCAGAAACAAAAATTGTCCATTTTAGTCATAGACGGTCTTATTGTACCCCTATGGGACAATACATGCAAAAAATGTGAATTCCTTTTTTATTTTGATGTCTATAATCAATAATGGTTTTCTTTTTATAAAGCTCATGGGATCATAAATCTCAAAGTGTCCTTACAACAGCTAAACCAATCATTTTAAACAACTATCATGACATCCAGCCATCAATCAATCTTATAGAAGCATAGAGCTAACGCATATAAGATAATTGCAACTATTGCCTGCAGGAGATAAGAAAATGAACAGTGCGTATGTGTGCAAAGTTCAAAAGTGCCCAGTATATGTAAATACATGTTCAAGTATTGAAGCTGCTTCTGCACACGTTGACATACAAAACATATGCACCATTTTTCATATATTCAAACAAAATAATCACTAGCATTTAAATATCCCCCTTAAAGGTCTTGTTACTTATGGGAAGTCAAAAAAATGTAATGTTTTTTTTTTTTTTACTTAAAACATTTACATAAGCACAATCTGTCACTGAAAAAATAAGTCACAATATAGGAATACATCAAATCAAGAAATCCATATGGGAGTTGATAGCATATTAGTATATTAAAAGGAGGTATCATTATGCACTTAAGCTTTTGTAAGTGCACTAATATGGTAATTTGAAAAAAATAATAATGCTCCTAGTACTAAAACACAAATAATGTATACATATCAATAACCTATACTAATTCAATTTACAATAGTTGGGACCATCAACCTTGTTTGTTAACATGAAGCAGCTAATTAGCTGTGTGGACATAATCATTTTACAAAGAAGTGAAGCCACTTCTTTGTAAAAAACAAGGAGACTGAAATGAATTAACTTGTTTGTGTTTGGATTAGTTAGGCTGCAATCAAGATGATAAATTAAACATTAGAAAGCTTTTTTAAGATTAGAAAGTGGAAAGCACGTTGTTTTTTAGGTTGTTGTGTTGTCGAGAAATGAGCAGCTTTAGTTTACATTCCTGTTTCCTGTTTCACCCCACTGTAAACTTGAACACAAGGACAGAATATGTAAAGCAAACTAATGTTCTGTATGCTGACAAGCAATGCAATTTGGCAATAAGGAATAAGGGCACAAAAATTCTTCTGATATACATATATACATATACACACACACACATACTGTATATATGTTGCTAATGTAATGGCTTACTTTGGCACTTAAAATAATCAAAGTCATTAGTATATTTAACACTATCCTTTTATGATTCAAAATGTCAAAATGTCAAAATTTTTTTTGTAATTAGGTTTTGTTTTTTTTTTACATAGAAAGCTTTACCTTGATCAACCAAATATTTATTGTCAAACACTGTCTGAGTGCAAAAAGATAGTAGTATTGTGAAAATTTGTGCTACTGGGATGGTTCGCCCTTTGCATTGCTAGTTTGTAATTATAAAATAATTTAGGTAATTGGTGGAAATGATAAAATGACCTATGGGAATTACCTATTACCTATTACCTATGGAGACAACATGTTTGCAGCATAAATATAAATGATATTAAGTTAGAGACGCATTTGTCTACATTTATTCTCCTGACAAACTGAAGGACTGACAGAGGAACGTAAATAGCTGAGGGTCAAAACAACATACAAGTTTCTTTGAAAACTCAAGGGAGGCCCACAGCTGAGCTGAGACATGGCAAAATATGAACACATCAAATGCACACAAAAAACACAACCATGCCAAGTATGTTGGGCTCTGGGTCATTCTCAAGGGGGAATATTATTGTGCTACAGCTGTGCCCTTTTCTACAAAATGCATACACACACACACACACACACACACACACACACACACACACAGACACACACACAGCAGAAGAGATGGGAAGAGACAGCTCTATTTTATCTTTGGCTATTGTCAGACGAAGGACGAACGGCCCCCCACTAACACATCGCATCATGCCGATATTCAACATGACATTTCGCTTAAAAAAAAGAGAAAGTAAGAAAAAAATGACTGTTCCACCCTTGATATGGCTGGCTCTGTTGAGAGCTATCATGTTGAATTACATGGATACATTGTAATCGGCTTTCTATGTATATTGGCTGTAGCTAGCAGGGAGTAAATGTCACAAAGATATATTGAAATGACTGTGAAAAAACATTGTTGACAAGTTTAAAAGAGCCAGAAGGTGGTGGTAGGGGGGGTTAAGTGGGTGTACTGGCGGGATATCCAAACATTCAAATTATTTTGACTGAGTGCTATTTCGCCTGACTGAGGTTTGAGCTCCCTTGACGCATATGCTCCAGAAGCCACACGGTGATTTTAAAAGTCTGCTCTAGCCAGAGAAAATCAGAGATTTTAGTCTGCTGACAGCTCGACTCCCTGGAAAAGAAAAGCTGAACAGTTGCCGATGGACACGTGTAAGCCGGCTCTCATCTTTATCCCCACACTATTTCTTGTCATAGAGTATTGGAGAAAGAAAAGAGAAATAGATTACAAATGAAACACTCACCGTTGACGCTGATAAAAAAAAAAAAAAAGTTATTGCTTGTGACGTTTGCACAGAAAACAGGAACCATAACTCAACAATGATGTGGCAATGTAACTTTTTATTTACTGAGAGTTTCAGAAAACTTACACATCAGAAAGGGTTTGAAGCAAACGAGGTTCCTGGGTTAGAGCTGAGTGACGAGTTTAGTGTCCAGATATCAGTGGCATCCTGGAGAAACAATTCTATTCTTAATACTACGTTTTATGTTTCTGCATAACTCAGTTACTGTTGACAGTCACCTCGTCATGGACATAAAATGCAGAAAAAGTGGATACTAAGATGCTTTTCTTATCTCTTACTGCATAAGTCATACAAAATTCAATTTCTATTTCCACAAATTCAGCTATTCTTCTTCTCTTCTATGTAACCGCATAATGAAAATATATTACGCACAAAAAAAGAAAAAGAATAAACATGCCATGTTTACCAAGGAAAAATAAAAGAGTTATGAAATGCAAATCTACATGCGATTAATTAAAACAGTTTGCAACTATTACCCCAACAAAACTGCATGGAGATTGAGAGGGGGGGAAGCAAATTTAATTTAAAAAAAAAAGAGATGGAAACATGAGAGGAGAAATCTGGTTTCTGATGTAGAAATCATGCATAAGGTCTAAAAAAAAAGCCTGTCACAATTGATGTGAAACCACACAAACCGAGATTTTAAATCTACTCTAACAGCAGTCAATTCATTATTGAAACAAAACCCAATTAATGATTATGTAGTAAAATAATGTTTAATAAGTATGTATTATGTATATAAACTATAGAAATGTATATACAATTTTTACTCCCAGCAAGGACGGCACACCAATGTCATATATGGGAAAGTCTAGGCTAAGATTAAATCTAAAATAGCCAAAATCCAAAAAATCATCCGTCGCTCCATCGCTTCATATGTTATTGGATTTCAAGGATGCTCTGTTTAGGTAAAAGTAGTCAAGGTATCAGATGAGTTAAATCCAGGATCAAATGTGTAAAATGTAATTGTTGGCATACACATACAGTTAGGTTCAGAAGTATTTGGACAGTGAAACAGTTTTTATCATTTTGCTCCTATACAACACTAAAATGGATTTGAAATTAAACAATCAAAATGTGATCAAAGTGCAGACTTTTAGCTTTAATTTAAGAGATTTCACAAAAAATATGGCATTTACGTTTATTTTACGAATTTCAGTGGTTTTAAATATCTCCATTTTCAAGGGCTCAAATTTCACTAACATACGTACATAATAACATAATTATAAATATAACTGTAGTTTTTTAATACTTTGATGAAAATCATTTGCAGCCAATGACTGCTTGAAGTCTGGAGCCTAGGTACATCACCAAATAGTTCACAAAAGTTTCCTCCCTGGAGATGCTTTGCTAGGCCATAACTGCAAGCCACTTACAGTTGCCTGTTTGTGGGTCTTTCTGCCTTCACTTTTGTCTTCAGTCACTGAAAAGCTACTCTCTCTGAGATCAGTTGATGGACTTGGGCATTGAAAAGTATTCCATTAGGTTGCCTTCACAAAGTCTTAAATTGCTTTTGCATAATTTTTAGTGTCATACATCTGCACTATGAAGTGCTGTCCCATTAATTTTGTAGCATTTCGCTGAATGTGAGCTGAGAGTATAGCCCTATACACCTCAGAATTCATCCTGACACTTCTGTCAGCAGGCACATCATCAATAAACCGCAGTGAGCCCATTCCTCTGTCTCCCACACAAGCCCATGCCATAACATTGCTTCCATAATGTTTGGTGTGATGTGGTATGCTTTGGATCATGAATACTTCTTTTCCATCTTCAGAGTTTTCTCTTCCCATCATTCTGATACAAGTTTATCTTGGTTTCATATGTCTAAAGGGTCTGATTCAAGAACTTGGAAGGTGTTTTCAGATGTTTTCTGGCAAAGTCTAACCTGGCCTTCCTGCTCTTCAATGTTACTCGTGGCTTGCGCCTTGTTGTAAACTCTCTGTATTTACATTCATGAAGGCATCTCTTGATTGTTGACTTTGACAATAATACACCTACCTTCTCTAGATTATTATTTATTTGTCTCCATGTCATGAAGGGAGACAAGTCAGAAGTTTTTCAACACCAAGGAAAGGATTCTGTGATTCTCCACTTTAGGCGTCTTCCGTGGTCTTCCAGGCCCTTTGATATTGTTGAGCTCACCAGTGCATTCTTTCTTTTTAAGAATGCAGCAAAATGTTGATTAGGCACTCCTAAAAATTTGGCAATAACTCATAAATTAATTTTGTTTTATCAGCCTAATGATGGCCTCTGTCACTGGCATTGCCAGCCCAACAGCTGCCAAATGCCAATTCAACACCTGAAATCAACTCTATGCCTTTCTTCCTCTTAAAGGAAGTTTTTCCTTGCCACTGTAGCCAAGTGCTTGCTCATGGAGGGATTTGTTGGGTCTCTTTAATTCTATAAAGAGTTTGGTCTAGACCTGCTCTATATGTAAAGTGCCTTGATGTAACTATGTTATGATTTAGCTCTACATAAATACATTTGATTTGATTTGATTTGATTTGATTTATCTGCTTAATTTGTTTTAAAATAATGAGGGAACAGACCACACCTGGTCATGAAACTGTCCAAATACTTTTTAGCCCCTAAAAATGGAGGTACTCTGCATAAAATGGCTGTAATTCCTACACGGTCAATGCCATAAAGGTGAAAGTGTGCATATTGATCACATCTTGATTGTTTATTGCTTTTGTTAACTGATTAACCTAATGTGCATGACTTTGGACTGTGGGAGAAAGATTGAACACCGGGAGGGAACCCACACAGACATACCCTGACCTGGGCAGGGAAGGATCCTCTTGTTGTGAGGTGACAGTGCTAAACACTGCATCACAGTGTCACCCCAGACCAGTCAAATGTGTATTAAGAATGGGTGCAGAGAGAGATGTACAGAACAGCTGTGATGAGCGTTAATGGCAGTTAGACTGTGAGTGGTGGATGGATTGTGCTTTTTTTTTTTTCTTTACTACTTCAGTACATGTCTACACCATCACAGAAGAAGATGATAAAAATACATGAAAAATTACAGCACTGAGGGAATAAGAAACTTCTGAAATCTAAAACCAGCAACACCTGCAGCAAATAGCTGCTGATGCTTCAGCAACTGTTGATTGGGATAACCTTCACTCTGCAGACATGCCTGGAAATTCACTGGAGTCACCTGAGGTAATGGATTTAGCTGAACATTAACAGCAATGGAAAGTCTGTGGATCTTCACTTTGTAATTTGAATGTATCCTGTGACAAAATCTGAACATCCACCGAAGGCTTGCAGAAGGCCAATGAAGATCAACATGTTAATTAAGCACCACATATTTAACAGCTTGTGGAGCTTATCCTGCATCTGTCTGAGAAAATTGTTTAGAAAGTATATGATAAGTTGTTCACATAACTCAACAGCAAGGTTAAAGTGACATTATGGGATCAGATTGCTTCTATATTTAACAAATGAATTGCTGGGTCATTGTGGATGTACAAAAAGACAAGGGGCATTTTTTTTTCTGGTCCTTTAGTCTTTTTTTCTTTTTTTCTTTTTTTTAAGAAATCCTAAAAACTGACCCAGTTATTTAAAGATTGAGAAAAACACTACAAGTCTAACATGAAAGGTTCATCCCATTAAATAGAGCAAGAGAATATGTGTAGGTAGGAAATGTGTTTAGAAATATGTAACATGTCAATGTGACATCATCACTTGAAGACATCAGTGATGAAGACAGAGATGAAGGCAGAAGATGCAGAGAGTAACGAGCTGACCGTGACTTTGTGCTGTCCAGTGAGGTTGGGCCATTCGCAGAGCAGCTGGCTCTCAGACAGGGTGAGGACGCAAGAAGTTTCTCCAATCAGAACTGTGTACTTGAGGCGACTATTTCCTGGGGCCGCTGGAATCAGGTTACGGCCCTGAAGGCACACAGTGAGAAGACATGCATTGAGGAGAGGCATTCAGCTTATTTGTGCACACCTTATT
>KV751327.1:2790304-2803332 GCA_001698575.1 Mola mola | reverse complement strand
AAAGTAATTATTATTATTTTTATTTTTATTAAGACCTCAAACGCCTGAGAGGAGAAGCGGATGAAAGGAAGGGGGAAGGAGGGGGAGGACAGAATTTAGATGTGCTTGTTA
This sequence comes from Mola mola, assembly GCA_001698575.1. Classification (NCBI taxonomy): domain Eukaryota; kingdom Metazoa; phylum Chordata; class Actinopteri; order Tetraodontiformes; family Molidae; genus Mola; species Mola mola. The sequence continues at coordinate 2,803,221 of KV751327.1, read as the reverse complement.
AGAAAAACAACAACAAGAATTGTTATGAATTTAAAGATGGCAAGGCCCCGCAAGTAGAACAGAATCATGAACAAATAAAATCAGCAAGAGCTAGTGAGGCTATGAGATAGATGGAGTATTACATTATTCTGTTTTAGCAGGGAAACAAAAAGAGAGAAATAGTCAAATGCAAACAAAAGAGAAATAATAGATAATGGTACATATTTTTTGATTTTTGTTGTGTTCCAATAATCACTTGCTATCTCCATATAATCAATAGTGCAATGGTAAACCTTGCAGGCATGTTTGTTTGCTGTCAAACCAGTTTCCTTTGTATCCATCTGCCCAGCTCGGGCCTCCACTTGGCCTAATCTGATTAGCCAAAACTCATCTTCGAAGTAGCACAATGCTAATTAATCTGAGCAGAATGAATGATTTAATTAACATTAACATCTCAAAATTACATTGGGGCAAAGCTGGGCTAGGGTTGAGCGGCTGTGCTACAGACAGATAATACAGTTCCAGTTCAAAAAGAATAAGGCAGGGATTGAGAAAAGAGGGATTTAATAGAGGATGGAGGTCTTTTGAGATTTGTACATTTAAAGATGGTTTTACAATGCATGTTTTAAAAGCATTTTAGAACTTTAACACTAAACATTGCTTCGAATATATGATCCTAATAGGTTTATAAGGGTTTAATGCACAATATCAATAGGGGGTTGATTGGGATTGTTGATTCACATGCTTTAGAGGTCTGTCTTTGTCTTGCCTTGATAAAATACTCTACTGGCATAGGAACCTGCCTGCATAAATTCACTGCCACCTACCAAGTCAAGCAGGAACCAGTGCTTATTCACAGTCATAGAACAAGATCATGGCTCTTGACTGTACACACCAATTCGAACATCTCAAACTCTCAAAGCTTGGCAGCATTGTTGTCATGGAGTACTCACTTACAGAGGGAAGAACTGGTTAAAGATAACGCTCTGCTAACTGCTCTATAAAACTTCAAATCAATTTTGTTTATATATACAGTATATATACATGACCGATACCGAACAGCCACAAAATTAAAACCATATGAGGAGCTGGCACTAGGCCATTGGCAGTGGATTTTATTGTTCTTGTAGGGTGGGGAGCAGGAACTTCACTCTTTCTCTAGTTTGGTTGTGTGCTATGAATATTTGGGACTAGATTGGATTTGGATCTGGGAAGTTTGGAAGCCTTGTCAAAGCCTTGCTTGATGGTATTTGTAGTGTGTGTGGGGGGGGGGTCACATTATCTACTGCGCTGAACTGTTGATTTGAGTGAGCGCACTTGGTCCGCATTAACGTTTAGGTTGAGATATGTCTCAATACTATATGATGTGATGCGATTGGATAAGATGATATAGAATGCAATATCATACAATATGATACCATACAGGTGGTCAATGCACCAACACCAAAGAACATCTTATTGTAATGAATTGATCATTGTTATTCCCTTCACTCATCAGTGGTTTTAATCTTGTGGCTGATCGTGAGACACATTCATGGATTGCTCCTGGTCCAGGAATGTTGTCAAATGAATGCTAATTGACATTAACACAGGGGCAGCCAGCTGACCTGAGAATGAAGATCATGGTTAAGATAGATACCTGGATCCCCCAGGAATGGTTACCAAGGCTTAGTGGTAAATTACCCTCTGAAAGTCTGCTAGAGGATGTGAACGCGACACTACTATCCCTTCTGTGACTATCGCTGAGACCAACAGGCTGATATACGTAACAGCAACATTAATCTGGGAGATGCTTGGCTTCAAATTGAACATGAGCCATATTGTGCAGGACTCTCCATTGAGAAGAAGGTTGGAGGCTAAAATCAAGGCAATATAGAGAGAGGTCAGTCAACTGTCAGAGCTGGATTATATACATGTTTATAATTTAAAAAAAAATCCCCACTCGCCCTCTGTGGGCGGTCTTGTGTCTCTTTCAAGTTCGGGTCCTCTACCAGAGGACTGGGGGTAGTATCTTAGTTGTTCCTAGGATTGCGCTCTTCTGGACAGAGATCTCAGATGTTATTCCTGGGATTTGTTGGAGCCACTCTCCTAGTGCCCAAGTGCTCCTATCACCACAGGTACCACTGATGCCTTTACTCCCCACGTCCTTTCCAGCTCCTCTTTCAGCCCTTGGTATTTCTCGAGCTTCTCGTGTTCCTTCTTCCTGATATTGCTATCACTTGGGATTGCGACGTCTACCACCACTGCCACCACCATCCTGCTTGTCGACCACCATGATATCCGGTTGATTAGCCACCACCATCTTACTGGTCTGGATCTGGAAGTCCCACAGGGTCTTAACTTGTCGTTCTCAATCAACTTTGGAGGAGTTGCCCACTTTGATCCTGGAACTTCCAGCCCAAATTTTCCTTTATACTATGCCGGCCACTTGGTTATGGCGCTCCAAGTATGCCGTACCTCCCTGTATCTTGCACCGTGCTGTTATGTGCTGCATTGTCTCAGGGGTATCTTTGCACAGTCTGCACTTTGGGTCCTGTCTGGTGTTGTAGACCCCGGCCTCTATCGATCTCGTGTTCAAGGCCTGTTCTTATGCTGCCATGATCAGCCTCTGTGCTGTCCATGAGACCGGCCTTTTCTAGCCACTGGTATGTTTTCTCGATATCAGCCACTTCCTCTATCTGTTGGTGGGACATCCCATGCAGGGGTTTAGTCCCTCCATGATGGACTCTCTTCTTCTTCCTTCTCCTCCATCATTCAGGGCCATCTTCCTGATGTATTCCTTTGTTGTTTCATCTTGGATAGTGGCTCTGACTATCACTAATCCTCAGCCCCATTTGACATGGATAGAAATACATTTATTTCTGGGTTTTATGCTCACAGGAAAGGCAACAACAAAGGCAATAACGAAGTTAAATGGACTGAAAGATGTGACAGTCCTTCAGCAACAGGGCTGAATAATGTAGGAGAAAGCTACAAGATCACAACAACAGCACAAACTGTTACTTTTATACAATTACACAAACTGCAAACTGGGTTGTTGACACTGAAACCCCAAGTAATTTATGTCAATTTGTTTGAAGTTCAATAAAGTTCAATTTGGAATGACCATTTTTTAAAATGAAAAGTCCACAAACAAAGTACAACAGATTTACAGAATTTGACCAAGTTAACCTAAAGAAAAAAAAAAAACATCAAAATGAAATATGGATTATTTGACACACCAGATAAATGCTAATACCAGAATAGATTATTTACTAAATATAAGCCTGTATTACTCACTCGAGTACTTATAAGATTAGGAATGTCATCACATCCTTAGGTCAAACTTAAAGTGTGGGATGCATTCACTTACAATGATTGCACAGGACTTTGAGATATGTTGTTGGGACAGCTACAATAGTACTTAACTCAGGATGTATAATCCCCAGATCTTTCAGCAAAGACAGACTGAAACTCTTTAAGGAACATATTTTAAACAAAATAACATATTCAAAACAATTGGCTCATGACTGATAAGCAGCTAATTTCCAAGCAATCTAACATGAACTGCATGTCTGACATTTATCAAAATGGGGTCAGATAGAACACAAAGGATTTAAATTAAAACATGCATCTCATCCAAAGAATGAAGTGAAAAGGGAAGAAAACAGACAAAAAGAATAGATAAAATCTTTAACCTTCATCATCCAATACATCACACTTGATAAAGAATTTAGAATTGGTGAGTGTTTTTCACTTCATGCACAAATGCTTCACGCTTCACGTCGCCTTCTATTTTTCTTTATCAGTTCTTTACTTCCATCGACCCCCGTGATTACATAGTGCTTTATCAACCTGTCAACCACCCATTGGTCTTCCCTTTTTTCAGTTTGTCTGCACATTGGTTTTACCATTTGTTTATTTTCTTCACTAATTTCCATCCCTATTTCCAAATGGAAGGCACAGTTTCACCTTTCTCCCTGATAGCTGTCAAAAATCAAATTACAGATTTCTTGAAAAGGCAAAAAATTGTATCTTTGAAAATCATTACAGTGATAAACAACCAGGACTGATTAAAATTTTTGCTAAACAAACAATGCCCACCATGTCCTGCCATGAATGAAATTTGAGAATGGAAGGTAAAATACAGTAAAGACAATTTTTTACCTTTGATATTGAACGGGTTGTCAATGACAAAGACTCCATTCCATACCACAAAGAGGTCGACTGGGAGGTCACTGATGTCACTGCCCTCATAGTCATACTGAAATGGATAGAAGAACAGAAAGACAAGGATTTAAAATGGATTCAGTACAAAATGATAATTGTATGAAATACTGTTTAATTTGCATAGTTATTCTCCCTGGCTTGTTCAGTGCAGATAGCAATACAACCCAAGGATGCATGCAGGCCTAAATCCACATTCACCAAAACAGACATATTTCATAAATATACGTGGAGAAATAACAGAGGGTTAAACATATGAATGCTCATGGAAGAATGGAGACAGCAATGAGCAGGGAAGAAAATGATAGGAGGAGATAGGACAAAGGGGGAGAAATGGTTAGCGAGAAGAATATGCAAAGGTAAAAACAAAAGATTGGAAGGAAGGGGGTTTGTGGACAGAGGTGAAAGCAGCGGACTGACATCGGATACCGATGGACATGTGAAAGGACCTTATTCATTTAAGTGTAAGGTAAGTGGTGGGATTAGAGTGAGGGAGCATTAAAATACAAAGCCCTGTAAAGTGAAATTGACATTTCCAATTTGCTCCCTGACACACTGGATTTGGTAGGCTTGGTCATACCAGGTGGGCAATCGGACTTGAGACACACAAACGCACACTCTAATGATATACTCAAAACTTGTCTGTGCTCTTCTTCTAAAACATTCTAATGGAAGAATAAGGATTTCATGGATATGTCCTATGTATAAAACAGTCAAAATTTAAAAGTGGGACATTTCAGACACAACAGCGAAGGTTAACAGCTATATCTTTCAATGTATTAATTTCCTTGCTTTGCTATTAACAAGCAATACATAACAGAGCCAGGATATGAGAGGACTTAAAACTTAAAAATAGAAGCTGTTTCCTCAGGATCTGTTCATTCATCAAAACAATAATTAAAGACAAACTCAAACATCAGACACATGCTGGGCACATGCCAACCAGATCAAATACGTATATACAGTCCAGCAAAAACATTAACCTTGGTTTGGATCTTGTCATGGACATGGTGTACAAGAACCCTAAATGTACAAATAATCCACAAACTTCACATTGACAATTGATGACAACTTTGTTAAAGTGGAACGTTATGAACCTAGAGAAAATATTGTTTTTCAGTGAGAAATAGTAGAGCCCAAATGTTCTCTTCAAATATTTGTTAAATGGGTATTTTATTAATATTTTAACGTGGATTTTTACCTTGCCTTATTTATGGGTTTTGATTTGTCATGCAAAAATTATTAATTCGTTTCCAGTTAGTGGACAGTTAATGACTGACTGAGACATTTAGTGTTCACATTTTACAGTGAGTATTTTAGAATGTTTGTAAAAGGCCCCACATACTCTTTGTCACCTGTACCATTTTGGCAGTAGCATTCTTTTTTGTCTTTAATTTTTTTGACAGGAGTGTAAGACAGACAGGAAATAAATGGATAAAGACCACAGCCGGAATCAAACCAGGGATGCTGCCGCTGTTGGCCCAACCATTCTGCTGTTAGGACACCTTGGTAGAAGCAACATTTAGGGTAAAAAGATCAAGTCAAGTTTAAGGTTGATTTCAGAGAGAAATAGTAAGAGGGGCTTCAGGAACGAAGAAAATTCAAGCTAAAATCACAGTAGAAGGAAGCTTAAACCTAAAAAATATCTTAGATTTGTTAATAAGCCCTATACACAATGCACTAAAAAGTACAAAGACTAATGGGAATGCCATGGGGTTTACAGGTGTTGGGATAAACCAACATACAAGACAATTAAGGTTCATCCTCTTGGGACCATTAATGTCTGTACACAATTTTGGCCATTTATTTACAAGAGCAATCTGAGTTTGAAAATTATGCCGCCTTAAACAAGGCGGCATAATTTTCCAGATCCATAATTTTCCAGATCCTCCAAACATGTTAATCACCTCTAAAAAATATTTCCAGTTGGAAATTAGCACGATATTTAAACTCCTTGACCTACAAAAAATTAATAGGATTTGGGCATGCGTGCAGTAGTTCTGAAGTTATTCATAAAAATACATTTCCTGAAAGGCAACATTCTAAATTTGATCACAATATACAGTATCTCATCATAATTTACTATTCACCAAAAATGCATTTTCAAATGTATTTTGCTCAATAAGATCATTTTCACAGCATTTTATCTGGAATATTAGCTTAGGTGTGTAAAGTTCTTCCAACACATACAGCACATACCTTTATATCTTGAAGGACTGGAAATAAGCCATATCCATTGACGGGCTCCTATGGGTGCATTGCCCTGGCTACAGAGCTTTGGAAGTTGCTTGTCCCTATCACTAGTACTAAGGAAACATTGGCTGTTTGAAATTCACTCCTATCAAACCCTGAGTTTTTCCTTCATCAGATCCAGAAGACCATTTCTGACATTATACCCCAAAACACAAGAAGTGTCTTATCTTCAGTGTTAAAGAAAATATTAAGAAAATTCTTGGATGCAGATCCCAAACTTGGTCACCTCCAAAATTCAATGGGATCTAAAGCGGTCCTAGAGGTGGGTCTCTGTTAACAAACTCAGATGGTATAACATAAAATCCTCGTGAAAGCTAGTAATTTTTGATGTGGACCAACCTGGTGGAGCAACTAAACTTGCTTAATCATAGAGTAACGCTTAATCTTATCAAAAAGAAAACATTTGAAGAACGAGCAGGCTGGGACTTTAATACATTTAACACTTGTTTTGTCATCCACCAGTTATTACTCTGCTCTGACCTCTAAAACGTAAAAAAAACTTCTTTAATGGGGTTTTGAAGTTTGGGCAGCGCCTGAGATTTAATGTAGGTATTTTTGCTGTGATTTTACTAAGGCCAATACTTCTACAGTACTTATCCCAAACTCTCTCTAAAGTTCCTCTAAACAGTCACTGTCAGTGACCACTTTTTTATCTTTACTGAGGGAGTATATCTGATAATGGAAATGTACCAAAGCCATTACTTCGTACTGTTTTTTTTACAGAACAGCAACATTTCACCCAACAACAGGATAATTTCACCCAAAACTAAAAATTTAAATTACTCTGTATACACCACTATGCTGATGAGAGTAAGTGAAAAAATGATGGGGCTGACTAGTTCCCAGTTTCTTTATTTGTTAGGAGAATGCTGCAAAGCTCATTTGCTGTGAAGCCTCAGGAAATGTATGTGAATTGATATTGACCAACTCTTTATTTCAGGAAAACTTTCTTTGAGTGAGCTGTGCATGAATACTCAGTGATTGCTATTGAATGGTAGGCATGCTGAATGAATACATGTAATACAGAATATATACCAATTGCTAGAATAAGAAAAATACTAAACAAAAAAAAAACTTACTCAACATTGAAACTAGTAAATAAGGGATATTTATCTCACGACAGCAGCAGAATGTTTTACATGTACACCTTTTACACCTTTTTTGACCATACAATCTCAACCAACATGTAAAATACACAAACAATGAGGAGTAACAGATGTAGCAAATGCCTAAACCGTATATAAACAAAGTTTCTTTTATCCTTCATCTTCAGATCAAGTGCACTGGTTGTCGTCATGGCAACAGATGTTCTCTCACCATGTCTATGAAAGTGAATTTGACTATACTGTGCTATATTGTAGCTCTTACTCAGGTGAAAATGATGTAGGACAGAAGCAGGTTTTAGCTAATACAATGACATGCAAATTGCTGTAGACAAACTATAGTTAATTAGCATGTATTTCCAAAGATAATGAAACATTTTTGTTTTTGCTTTGACTATCATGTTGATATATAGACACTAATATGTATAGTAAATATAGTATATGACCTTCCTCTTAAAAATGCTTGACTCACTGAAAAACAATCGCTGTCTTTTGTGCTTGTGATTTAAGATAAGATAGGACTTTATTAATCCCACACTGGGAAAATTATTGTTATGCAAAACTATCCATGCTCATGTTTTCCTTATCTGCTACATTTAATTATGCTTTTGTAGATCAGTAATCCCTCTCCCCTCTCTGTTGAATTTTGTCCATATTAAGTATTAATCTGACCTATTGGTGATTGCATGTTTGGATTTTATCCCTTCTGGTCTACAGCTTGTTTGAATAATTGATTATAGATGTGAACACATGTTAAATCTATGTGTTGAGATAACTTCTGGTTGATATATTTTATTAACAAATATCAAGCATCAGAATGTCACTGACTCTAGGTATGGGATTAATGTAACATCGGTAGCACCAGTGTTAGAAACTCTGTATTGTGGTTGCTTTCCCCCAACAAGTGTCATCCTCTATGCTGCCCTGTCATCCTGATTTTCCTCTCCTGAGAACCAAGAGCTGCTGGACATGAGTAATCAGACCCATTACTAAAGCCTCTGGCCAGCTTTTTGATGTCACTGCATGTAATTAATCTACCTGAGCCAGCTCAGAGTCTCGGTACGGGAGGCAGACACACTCTCTGATTTTAAGAGTAGGCTAAAAAAACCTTCCTTTTTGATCAAGCTTATAGTTAAAGCTGGCCTATCTAGCCCTTAGTTATGCTGCTATATGCTTAGGTTGCTTGGGGAACACTCCATGATACACTGAGTTCTCTTCTCTGCTCCCTCTGACTCAGACTCCATCACTGCTCCTTTAAATTTCCATATCCTTGTACCAACTTTACTTCCTCCACAGAGTCTTTGTGCTTTATCCTACTGCAGGTCTTTCTAGGTCATGGTGGGAGCTGCCGCTGTGGTCCTGCCTGATGCCTACTGCCCACATTAGGACAGGAGATCCTGTGATTTGGATCCTAGGCTGGATTGCCCAGTTTAGCCCATGGATTAAAATGGCTTCTGGACCAACATACAATACCATACTATATCTGGATTTATAGACTGACATGAACTCAAACATTCTTAGTAATATCATGTTGTTGTGTTCTGTACAAGTGACATCTATTGCACGTCTGTCCGTCCTAGGAAGAAGCATCCCCCCGCTGTGGTTCTTCCATAGGTTTCTTATTTTCCCTGTTTAGGGTTTTTTTAAGTTTTTCCTCACCCGGTTCGAGGGTCTAAGGGCATCTGTACAGTTTGTGAGATAATATGTAAATTGTGATTTTGGGCTATACAAACACAATTTGATTTGATTTGATTTGAATGATTTATACTTAATTAAATATTATTCTATTTTTTTCAGTCAGTTCTTAGATATGTTTAAGACTTAAAAGCACTCTTTTCGACCCCCTTTGTTGAAAAGTATTGCATAATTTAAGCAAATGTGTGTTAGAATATTCCTAAAAGCAAAACATGTGAATTTGAATAGTTGGATGTTTATTCAGAAAGCGTGGATTAACCAACGTGCTAATGGAACATAATGTTAAAAAAAAGACTAGAAAAGATTGCACAATAAGCTATTGTTTGTGAAAGTCAGAAAATGTCTAGACACCACAAAGTCTAGACAAATGTGTACAGACACTATCATCTGCCTAATACTCATTATAGGTTTCACATCAGTGCCACATTCAGACAACAGTAAGTAGTTCATGCACATTCAAAGACAGATTTTGATAGCTGGTTAGTTGCTGGTTGCTGCTGATGATACAGTCTCTGTCAGCTCCACACGATTAGGAAGAGGAGCTCCTTCACATTGGACCCCCAAACCCCTGGGGAGGATGTTTGTGTGTATGTGTGTGTTGTTCAAGAACCAGAAGGTATCTAAGCTTGCATGCATTCCTATCTTTTATGCCTGCAAGTGTGTGCACTTGCCAGTGTGTGATTTTGTTGTGATCATCCCAGAGTGAGGTCATGCATACCCTAGGTCCCTGGTGTATTTCAGTATGCAAGTTCAATGTTTCAGTGTTTAGTGAGAAGCTAAATAATGCAGAAAGAGACAGTGAGAATGAATGGATGAATGTATATCTACTCCTTGCTAATTTTCCCTGAGACTCCACTTTCCCAGTCATCGCTAGCTGTGGTACACATACGTACAGTAAACTTCCGAAATGAGAATAAAAAATCCAATGATAGCAAGTATTGAGGATCTCAGTCCCAAGATAGATCTTTGGCGTGTTTTTTAAAATATTAACAAAAATGCATTTTTTGTTTCAAAATATCTGAACTACGACAAATGACAAGAAACCCCTAGTAGTGACTATGATTTATTTTATAATTATCTAACTGTGCAACTCTCTTAGATTCTTTCAACCCAATGTTTTAGTATTTTAGGGAAAAGCTCAATAAAACACACATATTACATGCCTATTCATTATTTATTAAAAAAGAAAGAAAACAACGCAACAAAAAAAAAAAACAACAACCAAACAAAAAACAGAGTAGTGCAGCTCTTAAAACATTAAAAGCATGATTAACTTTGACTTCAAGTTGAAGATTTACCATGAAGACATTTGAAAATCATGAAACCAAAGATACCCTTCTAAATTTAGAGTCTTATATAAGATGCTCAATAAATGCACACATCTTTCACATGTCACTTAGTTATACAACTGCCTTTCACATGCTGAATACACAAACTGAACTTCATCTGTAAAATTGGTGGAGTGACCTGTTTCTGTGTGGTATGAAATTCACACAGCAGACTTGTAACTTGTGTGATCCATCACACTGAACATCAAGCCAGCTTCCATTTTTCTCAAATTACTCCACACTCAAACTGCATTACCATGCAACAATAATGTAACGATGACAGAATCTAAAACCAGTTTGTAGACTGTGTTTGATACAAGTCTCGAAAGTGTATTCAAATAAATTCATCCTGTATGGCTGCAATACCAAGAAAAATAGCCAAAAGGTTCTAAATATTTAGCCACAATGTAAAACATGGGTCCAACTTTTACAAGTATTGGTAAGTTTTTCCAGTTGTCTTGCATCTTGAACAGTAGATACTGAGTGGAAAAGTGTTCCTGACTTCTCCAGCAAACACTGCATGGCTGAGTAACCTTTCCCTATTGTTCCACCTGTCCTTCTGTTGGTGTGTATGTAAACTCAGCAGTTTTACTTTTGCACTCATCATAATGATCTTGATTATGTTTTATAAAATACATAGGTAGATCCAAAGAGGACTAAATTCTTCTGAGCATGCCTCCTCATGTGTGGAAAGTTCTCCTCTTTGAGTGAAGAGTAGAAATCAAGCAGTGGGACTGACCTTAAATGCTCTGCCAGAAGTGTGTCAGACTGCAGGTCAAACATGCATTAACCTCGGTGAAGAAATCACTCCCTGTTGTTGTCCCTTTCATTGACTGTATGGCTGCCAGCTCCTCCGTGATTTTGAATTCTGCAGTGATCCCAATTAAGAAGATGAGTAGCTGGCTAGTGTACATGTACATCGCAGCTCTCATCCAGAGCCAGGGAAAAATAGTCACCGTTAACCGCTCTGTTCTTCAGCTGAAGCTCCAGATTTCCCTCGTTACAGTGCTTCGGGAGAGGGGAACGTTCTCAAATGCTCCCCTTTATTCTGGGCATATTAGCGCAGTAGAGTCCACCAAACACTCCATAATAAACTCTCCGTCATTTACTTTTTCTAGCGATTTTGTGAGATAGGACATAACTTAACAGCTGCATCTCTGGGTGTGCAAAGTTTTCTAAAAAGTCCTTGTTGGGTTTGCAGCTTGACTAGCAAAGCCTCTGACTCCTTTGCGTGCTCTTCATCAGACGAGTTCTTGTATTTCTCCTCATGTTTGGTCACGTAGTGGCGATTCAGATTGCAGTCATTGAACACAGCGACCTGTGTTCCACAAACTAAGTACACGGCTTCACCTTTGACTTCTGCAAACCTGTCACCTGTTGCTGTTTGGACAAGCACACACGTACGCGTGCGTGCATACATAAATAATAAAAACTTCAGGCTTTTCAAAATAAAAGCAAGAGAGTTGTATTGTGTGCACAGCATAAATCCTTATTCATTTATGTTTATGACTGACATACCGCGGGCCGGACAGGAACGCCCAAAGGGCCGAATGTGGCCCACAGGCCATAAGATGTCCAGTTCTGCTCTAAGCATATCTGGGCTATAGCACAATTACTTCTTGTAATTGTCATCACATTGGGGGATCATTACTGCAACTTTACTGAATTTTTGGCTTATTTGGAGTCTTTCTGTTTAGACATGGCACATTTGTGGATTTATCAATTATTAAATGTCGCAATTGTTTTTTGCGGAGGCAGGATGAGATGAGGGAGGTATTCGGATATATTTTCATGTCCATATTGCATAGGCGTGCCTGCGCTTTTGCATGACCAACAAGGAAGCACACCTCTTCCAACCGTTCCTAGGCCCAAGGAAGTATGCTGTGCTTAAGTACAGTAAGGAGCACTCAACAATCCAGACTTTGTGAGTAAGCATGCTTGGGTACATTACTGATTGCCTAGTATGATTCTGCCTTTATATATTTTAATAATAAGTATGGAAAATAAATCTAATATTCGTTGCTCAGTATGGGGCTTAGGAGGAACACAAACATTGATATTGTCAATTGGTAACAGAATGGTGAGAAAACTTGGTTAAAAAAATAGTCTCTCGTGAAAATAGATATAAGTAAGATATTTATTAATGTGCACATGACCTTAAATTTTAGACACATCACCATGAGCAAATGCTGCAGTGTGTGGCTGGCATTTTAATCAAATGTCTCGTTAAGTCATAATTGGTGTCATTCAAATGTCTATCTTCTGCCTCATGACCTGATTGGTGCTGAGAAACTTCAGACTGCTGAAATACTCGCTCCCTGTTAGCAGCGACAGTCTGACTGAGGCATAGAAG
>KV751327.1:2705285-2790267 GCA_001698575.1 Mola mola | reverse complement strand
CCTCAGTTTTGAGTTTGCCACACCAGTCTCTTACTGCTGGTCATAGAACTCAGCTGGAAAGCCACCGAATGGTTAAAACAATATAGCTGTTCTAAATAAAGCACCTGCTGATATATTAGTCATCAAAAGATGGTCAGAACAGTGAAATGGTTGATTAGGATTGGCTGAGATAGTTATCAGAGTCAACACCATCACATAAACTCATATTTATCAGGTAAATAGAAACATTTTATCATCAAAATGTTTGTATCAGTCAACATTTTTCTTGTTGGGAAGTATTGGCAAAGAAGATGAAAAACAAACTTTAAAAAGAAAAGATTTCTGTGTTTTTCTGCCACAAAACTAAGACTAAATAAGAAAATAAATAAATAAATAAATGAAAACAAAATCACTGCTACCGAAGTGCATTTTGTCTCTGTAAAGTGCTGTAATTTCACTACAGTATTTTCCACCTCAACTGGTTCAACTAGATTGTCAAATACAACCATTGTGTTATGCACCTTTTGCTGTTTTACCCTTTGGCATCATCGCTCAATGTATTAAGCCTCGCCTTTAGCATCTCTAGCCGATTCACAGGGGTTTGTAGTTCATGCATCTTATGCTGACGCATTAGGCCTATGTTACTTTGTTAGGGTTCAGGATTGCTGGTCCCCGATTCCAGATTTCAGTCACCTGAGTGTAAGTAATTTGTGAGACCATTAACTCAACCCCGATCTCCACCCTTCTTTGTACAGAACATTAAATATCTCTGCAAAAGGGACTTTGTTTGTTTAGATGAGATACAGCATGTTGTGACAAAACATCTGATGAGCTTGGAATAACAACATAATAGCCTGTTGTCCATTACCATGGTCTTCTGACATTGTATGCTGGTGCTGTTGAACCTTAGTGCTGGGATATTGTGCGTATTGCCCTGGATGTGGAAGATGCACTCATAGTTCTTCTGTCCTGACTGTGGCTGGGGCAGGTTCTGGGCCAGCAGAGTGATTGGCCTGATAACTCCAGCAGGGACATAGATCTGGGTAGAGGGCAGGATCTGAGGACACTCCTAGAGATGAGAAAAACACCATTAAAAAAATAGGAGATGTGACTGAAAAGAAAGCAGACGATCAGTGGAAAGCAGATCTTAGTGGACTGATTTTCTGAGGAGACAGAATGAAAATACTGACTATAAAAAAATACTGATCAAGTTATTTATATTAATTGAACTGTAATAATCATGGAACTCCCTGTTTTCCACAATTGTCTACATAATGTTTTCCTTTTCTTCTTGAGAGCATCTAACTACAATATGTATATTGATTCCAGTATCCTTTGATCTCATGGAGAAATGTGTTTAAAAAATCAGGCAGCCTGTGACCTCCGCCTAAAAAAGATCAAGACTATTGAGGATTAATTATTTCCTTAATGAACCACTGAATACTGACTGTGGCAGTTACTTGTCAAAACGAGGACATGCCAGTTTATAATCAAGCCCTTCCAGGTTTAAATGAGTTTGCTGTGGATTAGCTGTGTTTTTGCTTAAATGAATGTACCAAAGGGTATTCGGATTCTCCAAAATGAGAGCCTGAGGTGGTGCCTCATAGAACAAAAAAACTAAGAAAAAAAATATTCACCTCTCAGCTGGAATCCATGTTACTTCACTTCTCGTGCTCTGGAGTCAATTAGTATTGTTAACTATTTGACCATCTTCATATGTGGTACATTATTTACTTCTGTAGAATATTTTCTTATTATATTATATCCTTGAAACTATATAAACTGTTTGTCACAGAACAAGATATATCTCTGGATGAGATTTGATGAAAAATTTTTCTTTTGTTTTTTTAACCAAGCCCTTATTTCAACATAGAGTCTAAGTGATTAATATCAAAAATAGCAATATTGATAGAAAATATCAATAAGTCGTAGAATTGGTTCAGTAAAATTATCTTATCTGTGACCGATGAACAGAATAAGGTGCAAACAACAGTTGAGGAATGATGGATAGGTTAGTTATTACAGAAACAAATAATGCGCATAAGGATTTATTTCAACTTTCAATCAGACCCCGGGTTTATCTAAGTTTTATTTTGTTTCTAATGCACTTTCTGTAGTGTAAGTAGATAAAAAGAACTTTTGCAATATCAAAAATGTTAATAACAAAACCATTAACATTGTGTATACTACCCTTGTCCCCTAAATTAAAGAATACAGAAGAACTGAATTTAGAAGGACTGTATTTTGGGCAAAAGGCACTGCAAAAATTAGAAACTAAGCAATAGTCATTAAATTCATCCACTGAGAAAGTGAGCAACATGTAAACTCTTTTAAAACTAATTTTTCCACATATGATAACTTGCCTGCCTTTGGAACAACGCTGAAATTAAATGTATTAAGTCTTTAGTGGGGAGGAGAAGCAAGGTCAGAAAAGAACACAACAAAGTGATATTTGGAGTGAAAAACACATGCATGAATAAAGCACTTTTGGCATAGAATACCTTTCACAACAATGTACTGTATATGAGAGAGCTTCGAGGAAAATAACAGTATGTAAGATATTTACATTAACTAAAGAACAAGGAATTATTAAGAAGATACTAAAGAGATGTGCCAAGCTGTGGTGTCACAACCCTCAAGCATCTTTCATCTCCAGAACGGTAAAACATCACTTGCATTCTCCTCCCATGCCTCCATCTTTTTCTTCCTTTCATCAATTTGCTTGCCCCTTCCTTTCCTTCGGTTTCAGGCTCCTGAAATTTTTCCCTCTGACTCTCATGTCTTTCTCTTATCATCTACTTATCCTCTATTACTTAATCAGCCAGGTACTTCTTCCTATTCCTTCTTCCTTTGTCTCATCCCTCCTACTCCATATCGACTCTTACCCTCCCCATCATGTGTTTCTTCTCTACAGTCCAGATTTTGGAAGCCGTTCTTTAAAAGCATTACTTAGGCATGCCAACAAAGACCATGTTTAATCAACATTAATCTTAACAATGGATGAAAAGAATCCAGAGTACTAAGAGTTTCAAAGAAAGGGTGATGACTCTGCTCCCTGCTACAGAACTCAGAAATATTGTAAGAAAGATGAAGCTACTCTGAGAAAAATAAAATAAAAAAATAAATAAAAGTCTTTAGGCTTTAGATTATTTTATGGTGACATGTTAAAACACATGAGGACATTTATATTCAATTTGTTAACTTAAATAAGAAATTTGTAAGACATTGAGTCTTCCTGGTTCTTCAAATACTCACACTTTTGGTTGGACGATACAAAGCATAGTCGTATGAAAAAACTTTGTTTTGTTTTTTTGGAGGGGGTCATGTTTTTTTCTTCCTAATTAATGTAAGCCCAGTGTGCAAATTGGGTAATACATGAACACCCTGGCTGTTACAGCAAGCTTGAAACTTGGCCACTGCCACACTCCTACTTTTTAATGCAGATGCTCCACCTTTCGCTTCTCATCTCATTGGTCTCTCTCCATTAAACACACAGACAATCAGAGAGGCATCTAAAGATGCATCTTTAAGCTTTACTACACTTTGAATAATTCACACGCATACACACAGCATGGAAACACACATAGCTGAATTTATCAGTGGTAAGTTGCATTTTCATGGATTGAAAAGGTCAGTGCCTCTGCAGTTAAATAAACAGTTTGAGAACGGCTGATGCAGAACATGTACAAGCTCATAATGATTAGATCTTTTGACGGATTCACATTACTTCACTCAGAAGGTCTTTTGATGAATACATCGGCAGGAAATAAATACCTACTAGAAGCTACACTTTCTTCAAACATGAATAAAAATAAAAGCAAAACGATAGATAAAAATAGTTGGTAAATCAAGCTATCCAACACTTCAACAACTGATTCTGGTACAAATGATCAAAGAGATACACTTTGCTGAACGCGTAATGCTGTATCAGGATAGAAATTGGGATGATCAATGGAGCACGATGGAGCACATCTGACTTTCATGCATGAAACTTATGTATTTGTCACACACCTGCAAATACGTTTAATATGTTTTCCTTATAACTGTGACAACAAGGTTTCCTTACAGCAGTCATGTACTCAATTATTGTGCTTAACACACTGCATTGATTGGTTTCTCTGAACATATCTGCAGCAGAATTCTAAAACAACAGCATCACACCACAAAAAACAAAACAAAACATATAAATGGGGCAATATGTGTTGAGGAAACAAAAACACAGCAGCCTGCAATGACTCAATGCCTCTAAAATCACAACTAGTGTAATTTCTGGAGGCAATCCTCAAGTATGAGTGCGAAGTAAGATCTGATTTTGGATTTGTTGGGTCAAATAGAATTTTGCCCTACAAACTGTTTAAATTTCATGTGCCCATAACCGATTTTAGCTTAATCAACACACGTTCCCTAAATGATGCGACTAAACTTTCCATCTTGTTGTTGCTGGTGTATTTAATGAATTGGGAGTGAGAAAATGTTGTTTTATCTATCAGGAATGGGTGCTTGTTGTTTGATTGGTGGCTGGGCTTTTTTCTATTGCGGTAAAAACTGTGCCACACAAAAGGCCTTTATGCCTCAAATGAATAAGGGGTGCTTGTTTTGTAACGCAGTACTGACTTCAGCTGTTATTAATACAACAACAAAAAAAGCCTAGTAGCTAATATTGACGTAAAATACATGGCTTTAATGCTATTTTCTATATTTGAGTATAATATTTGAGTCAATCTAAATATATATAAATTCAACAATGTGTGCAAATGATCAAACTGTATTTATTTAAAGCATTTCACACATGTACACGCAGAAAGTCACTCCCTGCCAAAGATCCCACTTTTACACAATTTTATGTCTGCTGTCATTTTCTGCATTAATTCATTTGTGGGACATGAAATATCTTGAGCGCAAAACCAACCCCATGCAAAATGAAAGAAAGATTTAACAAACGAGCTTCAGCAGTCAGTAAATGAATAAGCAGGGAGGCATGCAGAAGAGAATAAAAAAAAAAAATGCAAAGGAACCTGTTTCCCTGTTGATTTTTTTGCTGGCTTCATTATTTTATTTAATTATTTTATGTTTTTATTTATTTTCGATATAAAATTACGGCCGGGCTAGCATAGGCCCTGTTGGCTCTACCAGCTGAATACTGGGATTCACTGGAGCAGAGCAAATGTGTTTGCGTCTGTGCTTGTTTCTCTCATTGTCTGTGTTTATACACATTTCTGTTCATGACTTTCTCAAGTCCGACTCTAGTAATTTTCTGCCTGATTGCCCCTAACATACTGCTCTGTTTATCTGCTGTTGCAAACAGAACTGATTTATATAAATGCAGGAAGGGACAACAGATAATCATATTTACTTTAGGAAGGCAAAATATTTATATAAGTGTGTTTGCAGAAGATGTATGCAACGTACCTGTGAACAGATTCACAGATTCTATGAATTTTATCAGATATGAATTGAACTCAGCCTCAAAAAAGTGACACATGCCTTTGGGAACATAAGCAGTGTAGTGTGAATTCAATCACTTTGGCAACCTATTGCTAATGACATAGGAGAGAAAATTTTGAAGGCGTTAGGGATGGGCAATATTGCTTTCAGCAGGGGAAACGAACTGGCAAACTGGAACAAAATCAAGGCTAGAGGAGATAAATGTGACAGCAAAACTACTTTTGTTTCTATGGCCATATGCACCACTTCAAAATGTCACGTGAACACACAGCCAAACAAATATGCAGGGTAGACAGGTTCAGTTGAAATATTTTTTTAAGTCCATTATTAAATTGCAGACTTAAAATCAAACTTTCTTCTTTTCTTTCTTTTTCTGAAGACTATGTGACTTTTGAACATGTCCATATTGAAAGCAGCTTCATCTCTGAACTGCACAGTAAGCACTTAAACACATCAAATTTCTCTGATGGTTATGTTCAGGGTTTCAGATTCAAATTGGCTATTAACATTGCTGCCTTTTCAAAAAAAATTTTCCAGAGGATATTCCTGTTGTATATAGATTTTGAATGAGGAAATACAGTAAATATTAGAGAAGCTTGCTTATCCAGTGTATTACCTACAGCACCTAATTTTAATTAAAAGAAGGGGTTTACCTATAGTAGCACAGATTATATGCATCTTGTTTTGTTTTGTTTTGTTTTTTCCCCCACAGCAACATATGTGCATTAAAATTTTCACATATTTTTCACACAATGAGGAAAGAGCATCAGCTATCAACCATTTTGGATGGTCCCTGTTATCTGAATCGCTGCAAAGTCTGCTTAAATTCGACTAATCAATTTGTGTTCATCATAATGAATTATTTAAAACAATTTCTCTTTGCTTTGTAATTTCATGTGTCCATCATTATGGAATTATGGGATGGTGTCAGACCTAAATACAATAAGTTTAAACCTGTTGTATTTAGTTTAAGAGCTGTATCATTAGACATAAAATCAATGTGTAAGAGTCAATTTAGTGGTGAAATAAGAATTTTTACAGTCAGCACCTTTCTAACGATAGTCCTTGTGCTTTAGGTGTAGCAACAATTCTGCTTTTTTTTTTTTTACATAGTATATATACGTATATTCATCATAGCTTTCCATTATAACAACATGTTCATTATGAATGAAGAAGGTGCTTGGCTCATTTTGAGCACAAAATGCCCCTTTATATTGAAACGTGCACAGAGCCTGTGGCAGAAAGCTTGACTTAAAAAGAAAGTTAATAACCACTTTCATGATACTCAATATCTTTATTACTTAAGGGTTAGTTGAGCAAGCTCTCATAAAAAGAAAGCTTGGCTCTGCTGTTCTGTGCTTTCTGGTAAATCCCTCTGTCTGTTAGCTGTGTTCAGCATTCCTGGAGGGGCAGAACATGGGAGAGACGCATCGGTCAAAAGGCGCAAAGTGGCCAATTAGAGGCAGGGTTGGGCAGATTTTGTCAAGAAAGGCCAATAGCAAAGGAGCCAAGAAAATAAACTATTGGGCCCTCAATAGATATGCCCTCAGACATCGTCAGAAAAAGCGTCTGCTGCACTTCAGAATAGTAGTATTTCTTCAGCGCTTTCCCTGGGAAAATAATGCATAGCTGCTGTGGATGCTATTGCACTATTCAATCAATAAATCAGCTTCGCTATTAAGAAGCTATTTGACTCAAAAAGTAATGACATTACCACACTCCTGTGAAATATACAGAATAATATACTGAAGAAGCCTCTTGGATGAGAGGCGAAACATCGTCAAGACACTACAAGAAGTCCAGTTGCCTTCAACTGAAACATCAAGACTACCATGACCTGGATGACTGAGAATCTTCACAAACATACTGAGAAATATAGTTATGTTATTACACTATTTGTACTGATTTTATTACCCAACAATGGAAATACCCGTCTCCCCTTTAAAACATGAGAAATAGATTTTAAAGCTCTGCAAGACAAAGCTATTGTGAAGTTAGCTGAGTGTTCAGTGCAACTTTCTGAAAATACAAAAGGTTACTACTGTGAGCATCAGTCCATGTTTGTATGAGAGAATTATGAAGGTAAAGGTTTTCATCCTAATCCAACATTTGGGACAGTAGAGTAGTTTGCATTTGCATACCCATCCAGCCTCTGCCCCGCTATCCCACACTGTACACCAATACTCGCATATGTTTTCCTGTATGCATTTTGTCAATTGCATGCACATCTTTTTATGTTTTCTGTATGTGGATGCTTGAACCCTCACCTCAGAGGTATTGACTTGCCCATTCTGGAAGGAGCAGTTGCTGGCATCGTGTGTGCACATGTGGTGATATTTGCACCAGTGACAGGGGAAGTTCCCATTAACGCAGGACAGGCACCTGTAGCAGGTGAGAATGTGAAAAATAGAGGACAGAAAACAATACGGGTAAAATGTCAGTATAAATTTAATCATTTGTGGTCTGCAGTGTAACATACATTCTTTCAATTCACTGTCGGTGAGTATACATAAGAGTATTTATATACACACATATATTGATGGCTCAGATCTTGTTCCATCATTCCACAATTCAGCTGACTCCTCAGGACCTGCCTTACTCTACGTAGGTATTTGGCTGTGGCTGATTTCCTTGCGGCCTATTCATGATTTCCATTTGTTTGCGGGATCCCAAGGTATTTGAAGCTGTCCTGAACATCAGCTATGTTGCCTTCTGGTAGTTCAACCCCTTCAGTTGTGATCATCTTCCCTCTTTTCAATATCATCCAGCTACACTTGTCTAACCTGGCATTCCAATGTCATTGCTGTAGATCGGATCGGATCTGTTGATGTGGATCAGTGAGTCAATGTCTCACTCACTCTTGGCATACAGCTTGATATCATCCATGTAGAGCAGAACAGCAGGGGGGATAGGGCATCTCCTTGATATATGCTGCACTTGATGCTAATTTGGCCAATTGGCCTTGAATTGGCTTCTAGAGTTCTATTCCACAGCCTCATCAAGTTCTTGATGAAGGCTCTTGGTGTCCTGTCAATCTTGTACAACTCCAAGCACTCCAGTATCCATGTGTGTAGCATTGAGTCAAAAGCTTTCTTGTAGTTAATCCAGGCAGTGCACAGGTTGGCACTGAACAGCCGACAGATAGAGGCTAATATCAAGAAAACATACCAGTGGCTGAGGAAGGCTGGTCTCAAAGACAGCACAGAGGCACTGATTATAGCAGCACAAGAATAGGCCTTGAAAAATAAAATTGATAGAGGCCGAGGTCTACCACACCAGACGGACCCAAGGTGCAGACTGTGCAAAGACAGTGTAGCACATAACAGCAGGTTGCAAGATGCAGGCAGGTACAGCATACTTGGAGCATCATAACCAAGTGGCTGGCATAGTACACAGGAACATCTGCATCTACATTATATTTGGTTACTATGTGTAACAAACAATGAACATTACTAGGTGTATTTTGCATTGGTATGATAAAGGGGTAAATTAAAATGGTAAATGGTAAGGCATATTTTACATGTAGGGTTAATTTTTAAGAAATAAACACATAGAAGTAGTTTCTATAGTAGTTTATTGGTTATTTAATTAATGGTGTCTTTGTGACCATTTACTATGTCTTTCTGTAGCAGTTTGCTGAGCACATGGTTCAGAGGGAGGACGCCAGGCTGTTCCACTTTGGTGTTCACCTGTGAACAAAAGTGGAGATGTAGATTGAGGTGGGATTCATTGTAGATGTGATTTATATGTTTAGGGGAAGAAATAAAGTTTCAGTACAAGCAAACTGAAAGTTGTGTTAATGTCTGTTCCTCGTGTATGAAACACAGACTTACCACTGCCTCTCCTTTTCCTCTCAAGGTGGAGACTTCCAGAGAGACAAGAAATTCCCCGGGGTCTTGGACACCCTTTTATAAGTTCCGGGAGGGACGTATCAAGCAAGAAGTGGGCAGAGTGCACTTTTGATTTTTTTGGAATGTAAATATTCAGGTAAATTGTTTATGGGTATTTATCTAGTGGGTGTTTCTGTGTATATACAGTATTTATTAATAATGTATATATATATTATGGTAATGTTTTTTGTAAATATTTATGGAGTAGTTATTTGGGTGTGTTTAATAATTTGCTTTTCTTTTGGTACATGCCAATTAGTCATTAGAGAGCCTCGGGGATAAAAGCAACAAGGTGCTATAAAAAAACCAAAAATAATAAAATAAAATAAATGACTTCATGTACGTCCTTAAGGACCTGTGGGTTTCGCTGTATATACCCATCAACCAGCCAATCAACTGGTGCATACCTAAAGAAAAAGTAGTTACATAAAGATAGGCAAAAGGTTGAACAGAAAAGTCAGTGGAAAATAAAATTACAGTACCATCCATATTATTTTACTTACAAATGATTTCTGAGAGTACAGTACAAAAACCCGATACTGATAAGCCATGTGCTATAAACCATCTCCTCCAAACTGAAAGGACAATTACTTAGCTCACAGTGCCACCCTGTTCTTATAGAAGACTGCTTTTAAATTGGATTTCAGGCTAATCCTTGCTCTGTCTTTGTCCCTCTGCGCTTGGTTTATTTAGATTTTCTAGGGTTAAGTCCTAATTCATATTGGAGTGACACAGCGATAGGGGCTTCTTACAGCCAGCAATAAGCTAGTGAGACTTGACTGAACTTCAGTGTGAGGTTTATAATTAATGCTGGTGGATTTCCATAGGGAGAAGGGTGGACTAAGGTTATGCTAACAGTCTAGTGTTTGTTAGCAAGGCTGGTGAGGCAGTTCCTCCCAGGAAACCCCAGGGTTCATCGATCTCTTGTTGTAGAGATGTGTACACACACACGTGTGTGTGTATGCAAGCTGTTGGGAATTAGATTTTGGCGTATAATCATTGTAAAGCTTAGAATACATTGGTTACACATGCAATGCATTGCATTGTGTTCATATAGAGTTGTATTGCTCCTGAATGGAAGGTCTAAAGCATTAGTTCCGTGTCACGATGATTTAACACTTGGTATGGTAAAGTTGAGCACTCTAAAGGTTAAGCTGCATGCTTACACATACACACACATACACTTAAAAGATTGTCCAAAGGTGAGTGAATCCTGTTACTCTCTCTGAGATAAAGAACACAGAGAGAGTGCATTCCTTGTTTTCCAGGATAGATAAGACATAACAGAACTGGAAGTTAGGTTAGAGGTCACAGTGACTCAGATAGCCTAGCATCAGGGAGGCAGGGAGTTTTCACATGAAAATAAAAGATGGCTGAATGGAGGAGATCGTATGACAAGAGGGTGGGACCAGCCTGTCCTCCAAAAAGGGAGAGCCAAGTCTAAACCACGGCCCCTCCTCAGCTTTTACTAAGCAATTGCGGCAAGATTATGTTAATAAACAAAAAACTATAATACTATGTGTAATCCTTTGTTCGGGGTCCATTCCTGGATGAGCTGAGACCAGATAACTGCATGCAGACTGGTGGGAGCTTACTGGGACTAGGATCCTCATGTATGAGCTTGTGTTTGAATCTTTAATAAATTAGAAGTGAGAACTAGTACTTGCATCTTCTAGTTCTCCCAGCACAAGAATCATCCCTCACAAAGCCTAAAACTGCAATAACACACACTCACACACTCTGCCACAAACAAAGATGTCACCCATGTCAACATTATGGTATTCCTCTGGGTCTACTGTGAGACACTAGTCTCACAGTAGACCTGTCAATGCACGGACAACTGACTCAAGTAAGTTGTGAGGTTGCTGCTGCAATGCAGTCAATAAAATCCCCTGTTATTTAACAAGGCATAGCAACAGAGCCAGGTCAAATGCCTTTTTCTCGTCTCTGACCTTTTGATCTAGCGGAGACGGATCGAAAAAACAAAGTTGTTTATATGCAAGCCATGCACAAACGCATATGAAAGGAGTAAACAATTATGTGCTCATTTAATGCCGGTAAATGTGGAGAACATCATTGATGTCGTTGCAATTCTTTCTTAATTTGAAGATTAGCCTTTTCAACCCATCCTAATCAACCAGACACATGCTGTGATTCTGATTAAAACCCCTGATTGGTCTGACATCACATCTACTTGATATCTTTTATGCGGATAGTGTTAAGAAGACAAACAAGACTGATTGTGCGATATAATCTATAAATGGGCCTTTTTGTGTTTGATCCAATTAAATGAGCAGCAAATAAACAATGCATACGTCATTAAGATATCAAGCACAGGAACAAAATGTGAAGTTTACATTATCAACAGGGGACTTGGGCTCATTATATGATGTTATTCCATTTAATTAAAATTGTACACGCTCATTGGAAAACTGACCAGTAACACCAAAGTCAGCATCAACATAAGGTGATGTCAATACAGAAGAGTTGAAACTGTTGCAAGTTGCCAGTCGATTATACATTCTTGGCGGGAGATGGAAGCCAATAGCAGCCTGCACTGGAAACGCTCCTACAGGTCCCTGAGTGTGGGCTGGTCCCCTGCCTCGAGTGCTTGCTTTCACCGCATAGATTTTCAGCCCTTTCGTATTGTAATGGTCATGGTGGCCTCTGGCTGTGTCACTAACCTTTTAGCTTTGTGGAGCGTATTATTTCTGACACAATGGGCACAATCACTGTCCCTTTCAGTAAGAATCTGCTTAATATCTCTTTCCCGTCGTCATGCCTCCATCTCAGTCGCAGTCATCTTTTTCCTAAGCAGCTCTCAGAGCGTTTTATTCCCTCCATCCCGCTCTGTCTGCCTGCCAGACTAAGGGAAACAGACAGACACTGTCTGTCTGTTTCCCTTACTCTCTTTAAAAGTACATTACTTTTCCCTCCGCACACTCAATTACATGATTCCAAAGGTCTTTTTTAATGCAAATTTCTAATATTGTAACAGATACGTAAATAGCTTGCAGGATAATTCTCTGTTGCAAGTCTGTGCTTTCTGTCTCTGTGTGCTCTTTCCAACTGCATGCACTGTTTTGTGTGTGTTTGCAGGAGAATGTGTGAGGCTGGTGTATTCATCTTTGGGCATGTTGAGCATGTCTGAGTGAAGCTGTGCAAAAGCTCGTCTGGGCACTTGCCTGCAGGCTACTCTGCTGATGTGTCTGTGCTGATCCTGTACGTCTGCTGTGCCGGGACACTCACTTGCCCTTTGCCCACGAGGAGTACCACTATTACCTACAGCTGAATGCCGTGGCTTCCACATTTTTTACAGGTGAGGCCAAAGGCTTCAGAGGTGAAAGATGATGGCAGAGGGAGAGCTGTGTATAATATAGGGGTTTATGTTACAGTAGCTGTGGTAATAGCTGTGCAGTAGTTTTACATTCCTGCAGAGTCCGTAGGGGACTAAAAAAACGTAAAATGCTTAAACAGCAGCAAGCCTGTTATTCAGCAAAGACAAGAGGAATACTTGGGACGCAGTAACACAGTATTACACTTTTTACATGCACACAAATACGCATAAAAAGTACAGTGAACTTAGACTGGCTGTACGCTGCTGCACTTGTAAAGAAAAAACAAAACACACAAGCATATTTGCAGACATTCACAAAATGAATCAAAGACGATGAATCAAGCCTGGAGGCCTAATGGGATGGAAAGATGGTTAACGAGAGGAATGGGAGAAGAAAAAGTGAAAGCAGACAAGCGGAAGGTGCACATGCAGAAGAGGCAAGAGGGCCAGGGGTTTAGAGTGGCAGGATTCAAGGAGGAATAGGAGAGAATGAAAGGACAATAAGTGAATTTTATACTCCTCATTAGTTGCTAAGTTGAATACTTGTCTATTATAATTTGTTTCTGCCACTATTTGACTGAAAAGGGTTTTCCTTTTATTTATTGTTTGTGTTATTGTTTTTCTTGACATCCTCTAATTCTGATAAAAAAAAGGAAAAAAAAACTAAAAAAACAAAAATGGATCAAGCAAAAGGATGTTTGAAATTATAAAAACATGAGGGAAGGATGTCTTAAGTGCTTCAGTTGAAGGCATCAAGTCTTCTTCTGTGTTTTGAAGACGTTTCAGCTCTCATCCGAAAGGCATCTTCAGTTTCAAACATTTGGTGGGGAGTCCCTAGTATTCAACCTCTGGTAGGGTTGTTACATCTTGGAGGTGGTCACCTGAGTTGTTTACCCTCTCTGTGTTCACAGAGAAGTAAAACGTCTTTAAAACTAAAATGAAGTCCTTATGCTATTAACTGAAGTACTTAAGACTATCTCAGCCTGGATGACTGAGAACCTGCACAAACATATGAAGGAAGGAAATAACATTGTCATCAATCTATACACTTGGCAACAGAAGGGGAAATTCACTTTAAGTATGCCACAGATGAATTTTCATTTTATTGTATGGAAATAAAGTACAGATCCCCATATACCAATACTCATTGATGTTAAAGGAAAAAAAAAAAAGAAATCCTGTCTAATGACACACACAATAGTAAGATTCTTACAGAAACTAAGAATCTACAGCCAGAGCAATATCATTGAGACACAAATGATTATTATCGGTCACTGGTATCAGTGAATGCCACCTTATTTGCTAACACTTATATTGAGTCGATTTATTGGTGCAATCTTACTTTTAACTAAGCGTTTCCCAATCTGTGGCTGTTGGCTGTTGGCTGTTTCTGTTTCTGTACAACTAGTTACATAGACTCATTGTTACCTAAATGTCATAATATTTGCAATCCTTAAAATGTACAATATGTTAATTACTGCAAAAAAATGAGTGACATAGCGCAGATTATTTTGTCAAATTATAAAGAAAGCAAGTCTTTTCAGTTTTGGAAGCTAATGCTAGGTTCAGAGACACTAGATACTCAGAGGACAATATATTCAAGCTCAAATTTCAATGTTTTTAGTTGATAATCCGAAACAATTATATGGTATGCTTAAAGGAACAGAATGAGTTATTGCTAACTCCCTCTCATCAGCTGAAACTCACTAAGGTAGCTGCTATGCTTTCTCAACACAGGTCACTGTTCTATTTTTCAAACATCAAAATAACACAGCGTAATCTTTACTTTTTTTTAAAGAAATAAAAATAAAATATATTATTACACTATTATTACACTATACACTATACACAACACTATTAATAAAAAAATGGAGAGAGCATATAACGTCAGACTTATTTTAAAGATTAATGACCTCAGATGAAATAATCAGCTTTGAACTGATGAATTAGCGGAAGCCACCATTATCCTCTCCATTCTCCATTATTCGCAGGCCAATCTATACCACATAAGCCATAACATTAAAACCATTTAATATGAAATAAAAAATGATAATTTTGTTAGAATGCAATATTCTGCTTGGGAATGTGATGTTCTGACATTCAAATGGATTATATTTTGATGCTTACCACACACATAAACATTATTTTATTCAAGTACACCCCCTCATGCCAATGTTAGTCCCAGTGGTGGGATATTGAATCCCACCAGACCATTCTGGAAAGGCTGAAAGAATAAGACAAAGAGGCCAAAGCTTTGAACTGCCCTCCAAACTTGCTAGATCCCTATATAACTGATAGCATGTGATTGGAACTATGGACAGAACAGAGATCTTTTTCCCTATTCCAAAGCACTCAAAGGATCCACTGTCCTAGTTCCAGGTCCAAAATACCCTCTGAAGCCCACTGTCCATGTTCTGACAAGTCACACCTTTTTTTAGTGGCATGAGAGGGAGCAATACAAAATATGACAGGTGGTTATAATTTTGTGTAACAGTGGCTGTATAGCCACTAATAATTGTAAAAATAGAATTTTTTTAAAATGAAAAGAAAACAAAAACTTACGATTGGTGGACACTGCAGTTATAGAATACCAAGTCCACACTGGCAAACTTCTTTCCTGTCTCCTTTGACTTCAAATACAACTTAATTATACGTTGGTCACCTACAAGGAGTCACAAAACACTATATCAGTGCTTTGGTCTTTCTGCAGTCTTCCTATCTTTCTACAGTGCACAGCTAAAATGATCATATAAAGTCATTGTAAGAATAATGTTTGAAACACCCAGGATTGTGCTAAACCTAGGCAATGTATTTGAAAATGTTAAATTTTATTTAAGGTGCTACTTGTCAATTCCTGTATAGCTGACATTTTAGATTTCAGAAGTCAGCAGAGCCTGGAGCCCAATCAATATACGTGGACAACTTACTGAGAGGTGGAGGATGTAGTTTAGTTTTGCATATACATTTGTGGCTTTTCAGCAGTAAGTTTGTGTATCAGCACTTTCATATTTTGACAGTCACAAATGGGTGCAGTTAAACAGCAGAGTGACCACAGATGAATGATCAGGCTGAACAAAGCAAAAAACGTATATTTGTTTTGCATCAATTAAAAATGTACAATAGAAAAGCCCAGACTGAAGTAGAGTCATCTTCTCTACAACAGGAAATTTTATTAAGAAACTGAAATGTAAGAAAAAATAGTATTCTTACTGTTTTATTGTTTTTAAGTATTAGATACCAAGGGACTGTAATAAAGAATATACTGTAAATGTTAAGCCCCAAAGTTTTTAAATATCAGATAAATAAAAAGCTGAATAATTAAATTGTTTTCTTTCTTTTCTTGACTGTGGTCTTATCTCCATCTGTTCACCTTTAAATCAGTCACAAGCAGAAGGACTTTTTAAGCGAACAGGGAAACTTTGGTTCTGTTAGCTTGTGACATGACAGCATCAAGGTATTTCTGAATTGATTATCTAGCTGCTACCTATGTACTGTATATGACTATAGAATTGGGCTTAAAATTAGTATATTAGTACCTTTTCAGTTGAAAAAATTGACACTCCAGCTAATAGACTAAGTTAACAGTGTTGCTTAAAATCAAAAGCTTTTTATAGATTTGTTGGCTCAAATGTTCATGGTCTACTAATTGTAATAAATGAAAAAAAAAAGAGTTTAATGACTTAATTTTAATCCTTCAGTAATATAAATTATACATTGTTGATTGATTATTGTTATAAATACTACCTAGTTGGTAGATGGGTAAAGTGTATGTGTACAAGATATTGCTTTCTCCTGTATGCATCCTTAGTGTATTGGAGGAGGTTTGAGCAGCTGGCAAACTGTGAAGCACCTGGACCAGCCACTTCCAAACCTTTAAAAACCTAGCCAACTTTATCGAGCGCTCTCTCTTCCAGTCTAGACGCAGCCAGCATCTACCCGTTTTGCTGTTGCGTGGTTGTTGTTTACTTTTTCACTTTACAACAATATACAAGGCACCATGCTAATGTACCCACATCATCTTCCTCTAATTTTTCTCATTATTATTCTGACTGTTATATTTTTCCATAACCACTTTGGGGCTTCATACAGATTTTGCTGGTTTTGGATTTTCAAAACATCAAACATTTACTTTTGTTGTCTAGAATTCCACAATTTTCAGACAGAATTTCTTTAGTTCTGCAATATTTAGTATTACCCTGGGCTTGTGTGATTGGGACCACATCTTTTCTGGATGGAGACAGGCAGAATATCTGTCCACCATAGATACGTCCCTCTGTCTCAACGTAATCCTCAAAGGAACAGTTTACTCCAGCAGAGAGAATGGGAACATTCTGCGCTTTAAGAACCAACTTTGACAAGGAAGAAAGCATAAAGGTGACAGATAACATAAATGCAAACTCGATATACTTCATTTATGATGCTATAAGCAAGATTTCTACTAACCCAAAAGAGGAAATCTGTACAAAGTAGAAAATGTTGCTCAGATATGTAGCAAAAAAGCTTAGTTTTCAGTTAATACCGAATGAACAATAATCAGAGTATTGCACATCTCACTCACTAGTATGTTTTCTTCTACACTTTTATTTATTTTTTTTTTTTTTTTACTTCCTGTCACACAAATAGACATACATACAATCACACACACTCTGATCAAAGCACACAAATGAAAACACACTACCTGCACTTTTGACATGGTGACTGAGATGGTGTCGGGCTGGACATGGAGTTGGACGCACTGCTCCACTCTGGTGGTGAAGCGCTGAGGCTCCCCAACTCGCTCACAGCGATCTTTCCTCGAGCACCTAGAGGAGAAGGACAAACTTACAGTCACATTCACATTCAAAAATCTTGATAAGCTTTCACACTAATCTTATTTATTATTGTCTTTGTTTGGGGAAGATACATTTGTTTGCTATGTTTCAGGCAGTGTGTCTGTTTATTAGTGAATGTACGTAGATTAAGTAAGTACATTTAAAAAACATTCATTACAAATCAAGGGATTAACACATTGGTAACTAAGATATTGCTGTTCAGTGCTGATGTCATAATCAGAGAAAATACTTTTCAAGAGCACTGAAAAATACTAGCCTGTTTTTTTTTAGATTAGAAAATATTTCATCCTGACAATAATATGTATGAATATATAAATTTGGTGATTCATCACAATTAATTTTGAAGCTGTCTTATTTTATGAGGCCTTTATTAAAAATTGTTAAACAGTAGTACAGTAGAACTTAAACATGTGTAGAGTGGGGAAAAAAATGGGGAAAAGGATTAACTCAAGCAAAGCCCGATGTACAACTTGCATTAGCTGATTGGCCCTAGCTGCGCATTTATTCTTCAGTATCATTGACTCACTCATTAGCCTCTTGGCTACCGGCACAGGTGTGCATGGTGGCCTTTAAAGCTTGACACTTCTCACTTTTATTTAATGATATGTTTGTTTCAGACTTTCATGACTTCGTCAGAGAGCATAACCTTTACCCTCTGAATCTAAGAGTATGATTTGCTATAAGTGGCCAATTCATTGGCCATTCATTAGGTGTCTTTAAATTAGCAGAATAGGTTCACGGAATATCATTTACTTAACAGAAATATATCCTAGGTACAAATTTCATCATTAGGACATTTTTCTTGGCAAACTTCAAGGTGATTGTAGCCATGCTCTGAACAGCTATTAAAGATTTTCCCTTTAGAAATCAGTTGGATGACACAAGGTACCTAGTTTTAAGTGAGCTTTTAGTCCAACCATTGATTAAACCCTCCGTAGCTATAAAAATCTGCTGCATATCAGTCTACACCTTTACCTCATCTAGGTTGTGGTGATATCACCTTGTGGTACTTTATCCCCATTTCTTCTCCCTGCTCTGCCCCTCTCCTGCAGCCACAGCAATACATATTTGAACCAGACAAGGATACCAAGGAAGAAAAAGGAGAGTTTTTTTTTTACACAAGATCACATGCAAGTTGATAGGAATGGGCATTTTCTGTAATTTTATTATTCATGTATTCACATTACCTTATGAACAAACCACTTACAAAACATACATATAATGTTATATAAAAACAAGAGTGCGATGCGCAGACACAACGGACCACCTGGACTGTTTACTAATAGCCTGCGATAGCCAGCTAAATGGCGGCTTCATGACTGTCAGAAAACATTAGAGTATAACGTTTCACATTTCTGTGAATAAATAGCCAACAACTAGGTGCAGTTTCAAATGTTCACAGGCACACACCTTCACAACACTTTGCAGTCCTCTGCAGCTGCTTTAAGGTTGTAAAGTCTACAAACAGCCACCTTATAAGCCTTTAATTCAAGCATAATTTTCACTCTGGTGGATTATACTCCAGCCAGTTTTCAGCTCAAGAAAGCCTGCTCCAAGCCTGCATTTGGATTATTAATACTAAAATGCTCTACTAAACACTTCTTGTGCTTTAAGTACATGTGGTACACCAAACTGGTATTTCTATAAGTTTAACTCTCATATTCATACACTGGTGGCACAGCATCAGGAGCAATTTGGGGTTCAGTGTGTTGCTCAAGAACACTCTGACATGTTACCTGCAGGGTCTGGAATCGAACAAGGAACCTTCCAATCACTGGATGACTGCATTACCAGCTGAGCCACAGCTGCCCAAATTAAAAAATAGATTCTTGCGTATTGATTAGGGAAAAGAAAAAAAAAAGCAGCTTGGATATGGATCAGCAACTCTAAATCTGAGGCCATAGTTCTCAGCCAATAGTGTATTGTCTGCTCTGGGTAGGGCAAGGATTGCTGCCCCAAGTGGAGAAGTTCACGTATTTTGGGGTCTTGTTCACAAGTGAGGGGAAAATGGAATGGGAGCTTGACAGACGGATTGGTGCGACTTCGGCAGTGATGCAGATGCTAAATCAGTCCTTTGAGGTGAAGAGATAAGGCAACGCTCACAATTTACCAGTCAATCTACGTTATATGTCTCACCTATGGCCATGAGCTCTGTGTAGTGAATGAAAGAATGAGATTGCGAATACAAGCGGCCAAAATGAGTTTCCTTCGCAGGGTAGCTGGGCTCAGCCTTAGAGATAGGTTGAGGATCTCGTACATCCCGGAGAAACTCAGACATCCTTGAGGAACTCAGAGTAGCACCACTACTCTTCCATGACGAGAGGAATCAGCTGAGGTGGGTTGGGCATCTGGTTAGGATGCCTCCCGAACATCTCTCTGGGAGGTGTTTCCGGCATGCCCATCCAGGAGGAGATCCTGTGGAAGACCCAGGACACGCTGGAAAAATTATATCTCTTGCATGGCTTGGGAATACCTTGGTACTCCCCAAGAGGAATTGGGGGAAGTGGCCGGGGAGAAGAGCATCTAGGTCTTCCTACTCAGACTGTTGCCTCCGCAACCCGGACCCAGATGAGCAGCAGATGATGAAAGATGAATGAAAACCTGCAAACTTACTCTCATAAAGAATAGCTATCATGTAGAGCCATATATGTATAATTTAAATAAAAGCAATCTTTATTTGCACAGATATATCCAGGAACTCATTAACCCTGGAGGTTGGCAGGTTTAATGCCACTCCAAAAGAAGATTGAATGAGTTTACTTTGTGAATTGGGTGAAGTTGAAAATGAGGTTCAATTTTTGTTTTATTGTTTGGTCCAGAAGGACTTGTGTGTTCTATTTATGCTAATTTATGATTTTTGATTTAGAAAGAAAACTTTTTAGTTGCAGATTTCATCTGTAAAGCTAGGGTGAGAAGTCAGAATATTTTGTGAAGGTTGATGTAATTTGCAATTTTGTAAAGTAGTGGTTAAGTGCTACTAAATTTGTCTTGTAAAACCATGAGGACCGGGCAGTTTGTGTGCATTCCAGATCACCATAGAGCTATCAAAAATCTAAGTTGATGTTTATGCTCTAGCATGGCAAAACAAATCATCATTCATATGCTGCGTACTTTGACAGTAACATGTGACTCATAGAAATTAAAATTCTCAAATTTTGGAATTTGTGTCAAGTGGAAACAAAACAATACAAAACAAAAAAATGACTGTAGGGCAACCACTTGATGAAAGCAATGAAATTACCGTTTGGATAGAACATACTGAGCAAAAAATGCACTTACACATTATTTAAGACACACCAACCACAGTGAGGGTCTCCTGACACCAGACAAGCTTCACAGGAGGTGTACTGTTCGCAGCTTTCTACAGGTACACGGGTGACCTGAAGGTAAAAAACACACATCTGGTTAAAATTGCACACAAAGCCTGTGTGCGTCAACTTCAAACAGCTTCTAACACATAAGCCTGATGTAAGCAGGATCTTCTGGTGGCATCCTGTATGTGGAACACAAGATTAAAGGAAAAAACATACTGTGACTACCAGTAATAAACAGCTCTAGAGGGGCTTGAAACTCCACACTGCTGCTATGGGAGGGTAGCTGGAGGGGATGAAGCAGAGATTTAAAAACATTGGTTACATCCCCTGTCAAACATCACTCTGTATCATACTTTATGCTGCCCACAGTTATCAGATTGTTCCAGTTAAGTTGGCAGGTAAGTCCACCACTTTGTTGCAGACTGAAATATCTAAACAACTATGGGGTGGATAAACATACACAGCTAATATATTGGTGGATCCCAGAAAATGCCGTTGGACGAATTTTGTGATCTCTGACTTTTCCTTGAGCACTGCTGCTCAAATGCATACTGAAAAACAAACAAAAAAACTGCAAGGGGCTGAAAGGAAAGCTGGAAATGATGTAGAGAGTAAAGGCATCAGCAGTGCCAGTGGTACAGGTGCACTTGAGACCCCCAAACTGAGAGAGTGGCTCCAGCAGATTCCGGGCACAACAACTGAGATCTCTGTCCAGAAGAGCTCAGTCCTCGGGACAGTGAAGCAACTGTGTAGAACACCAGGCTCCCAGGCCTCTGGTAGAGGACCTGGGTTTGAAGGAGACACAAGACTGCCCACAGAGGGTGAGTGGGAAATTAGTTATTATTCACAATTATGGTGGTTTGTGCTCCAGCATGAAAAACACTATCGCCTCCTTACCAAAAAAAAAAGTTTAAAAAAAAAAAAAAGGTAAAATATCTCAAGTGACCATTTTATGTTACATGCATTAGCAGGTTAATCTTCTCAGCTCTAGTATTATCACAATGGCATGTGCTATCAAGGCTCACAAATGGTGTGATGCGATGCACCGACATGGCTGCTTAGCGTTCGGCTCCACTCTGCTGGCCTTCCTTACCCCCATGCCACAGCCACATATCTGGAATAAATTTTGCTAAAATAGTTTGAGACATTGCTATTAACAAATATGTCACAGGACCCGAAGCAAAACCATCCTCGTTCAACGAGACAATCCAAAAGGAACGCGATGGAGGACAAGATGGACGCGCAAGATCACAGCCCTGCCACACCTGACAACACCATGTCCGAGCTTGCCAGCATCAAAAGGCTTTTTTCAAGGGATAGCAGCAGATGTGAGCGACGTGAAAACAGGCCTGGAAACGCTACAAACCACTGTGGAGCAACTTGGTGCGCGGGTGACGGAGGCTGAAACTAGGATTTCTGACCTGGAGGACGCTAGCAACAGCCGAGGGGCTAGCATAGATTCCGCCATATCAAACTCCTAAAACTCAAAAAAGCTCCAGCATAAAGTTGCGTACTTAGAAGAAGCTAGGCGGAATAATGTGCGTGTGGTGGGCATACTTGAAATGTAGAGAAACAAGATCTAAGTGGTTTTGTGCTCAACATACTGGTTGAAAAACTGGACCTCGATGTGGAAGCGGGATTTGAACTCGAGCGAACCCATCGCATCAGCCCGAAGCGGGACGATGATCGCAGCTGTCATATTTTGGCTCGCTTTCTGAGATTCAGCGCGAGAGAAGCCGTTCTTCGGGCTGCCCGCGAGAAGAGGAGAGTCGAATGGCAGGGCAACAGGATCTCCTTCTTCCAGGATCTTTCTCAAGATGTGCTCCAGCAGCGTAGAAAGTTTGACACGGTGAAGAAACAGCTCCAAGAGCGGGGGATGTCATACTCCATGCTGGATCCAGCGATCCAGCTGGGGCAGAAAGTCCAGAAAGTCTCTGCAAACAACAGGTCCCACACCTTCACCTCGCCAGATTCCTCACCAAGTAGGACTGAATACCGGAATGAGTGTCGGACTGGAACTCTTCATGGACATAATGGGTATGTTCGGTCGTTATTCTCCGGGCTGTTTATTTTAAAGCAGCGGATTTATAGCGTGTCATTTTCATATCGTTCATATCGTTTAGTCTACTGTCTCCAGAGAGGACTATTTGCCATCTGTGTTGGGGGTCTGTGCATACACGGATGTGCACGCACATATTAGCATACTATTATTTTCAACTGACACATGTACATTTACCTGCAGCAGATATAGGGTTGGCATATTTGGGAAGATTTTATCTGAGTAGGTATGTGTCTATAGATATGTATGCCCGTGTTTGCACAGAGTTTCTACACTGAATGTGCCTGATTTTATTTTATTTTTATTTTTTCAAAAAAATCATTCATATCATTCTTTTTCTTATATTATTTAATTTTTCTCCTTGAAGACACAATAATACTCAGTTTTGGTTAACAAGTTACGGTCTTATACGTGAAAAGCATATTCATGTGTTAAAGAAAGGATGGTGGGGGTGTCAGGCGAGGCAGGCCAGGTGCTCCTTACATACATACGGATGCACTATAGTAGTTTAGTACGAGTAGGAGAGCCCCATGTTCCTTTAGGGCTAATAGTTGTTTTTTCTTTTTCTTTTTATATATGTTGTGTTAATGTCTCTTCGGACAGTGCTGAGTTATGTGTAAGTTCTGTTGTTTCACGAGGGAAAGATCTAACAGGGCAGGATGTCTTTAAGTATTTTCTGGTAAAAGCTTTTAATTATCTGGCTAATTATACATCTAGTAACAAACTATGGGTGAACTGGTTAGATTGACATCATTGAATGTTAAGGGTGCAATCTCAGCCATCAAAAGGAGGACGATTCTATTGTATCTCAAACAGAAAAATCCAGATCTGGTTTTCCTGCAGGAGACTCATTTGGAAAAGGAGGACTCGTTATTGTTGCAAAGGGATTGGGTTGGGAAAGTTCTATATAGTGCCGGGTCTTCTAATCAGAGGGGAGTTGTCATTTTAATTCGGAAGAATTTTAATATTAAAATACTTAAACAACAATTAGATGAGGAGGGGAGATGGTTAGCTATAGATGCTGAACTCTTTGGTATTAGGTGTACTTTTACGAGCATATATGCTCCAACAGCGGACCTGCTGGGCTTCTTTGTAGTTAGTAATGAAATTACACAGTTTGGAAACTCTTATGTAGTATTAGGTGGGGATTTCAATAATGTTAGGAACCCTAAGGCTGATAAAACGTTTACATGGGGTATTACACGACCCTCACAGGCACGAAAAGCAATTGATACATTGGAAGAGGAGTTAGATTTAGTGGATGTTTGGAGATATTTTCACCCTTCAGACAAGGAATTTACTTTTTATTCCCATCCACATATCTCTTATTCAAGGATAGATTATTTTCTTATCTCAAAATCACTACTCTCTATCACTGAACAAACAACTATAGGTACCATCCTAGTATCAGATCATGCGTCAGTGGGGTCGTCACTACGTTTTGGCCAATTATCAAAACTTCGGGCCATTAGGTGGCGATTTAACTCATCCCTGCTCAAGGATGAGTAGTCAGTGGAATTTATCAATAATGAGATACTAGATTATTGGCTGAACAATGAAGGCCCAGTGTCAAATCCAGCTGTGGAGTGGGATGCGTTTAAGGCCGTTATTAGAGGTCGACTTATTCAATATTTCCATGAACTGGAGGTGGATATTGAAAAAAAATGGAAAAGATGCACTCTACCCAATCTGACCACTCGACTCTTCTTGAACTAAATAAATTAAAAGTGAAACACAACTCTATATTACAGAAGAAAGTCGAATATACATTATTCAGAACTAAACACAAATATTATGAACAAGGGGAGAGAACAGGGAGATTTCTTGCACAGAGAGCAAAGTAGCAGTATACCCAATCAATTATACCAGGGATACAGAATGATAGAGGGGAACTGAAGACAGACGACATAGACATAAATGCTATATTTGCCACATTTTATCAAAATCTTTATAAATCAGATAACCCAAGTATTCAAGATATTAGTTCCTTTTTATCTAGTGTAAACTGCCCAACCCTATCACGGGAGGAACGGGGTGAAATTTGAGCAGATATTACATTGGAGGAGGTTAAAAAGGCTATACAGGACCTGCAGGGTGGGAAATCTCCAGGGGAGGACGGCCTCCCGGCTGAATTTTATACATTTTCTTCTTGCCCCAAAACTACTTAGAGTATTTAAGGATGCCTTAGAAAGAGGTTCTCTTCTAGATAGTATGCAAACTGCTATAATAACTTTGATTTATAAAAAAGACAGGGACCCACAACAGTGTGGCAACTACTGCCCGGTATCACTGATTAATGTTGATGCTAAGCTGCTTTCCAAGATTTTAGCGTCTAGACTGGAGGTTGTTTACCAAAACTTATTATTCACCCAGATCAAGTGGGTTTCATTAAGAACAGGACATCATCTGACAACCTACGCAGGCTGCTCCATCTCATGTGGCAAGCCGGAAATGATGCAGATATAACTGTAGCTTTCTCGCTGAATGCTGAAAAAGCATTCGACAGGGTGGAGTGGGTGTACCTTTTTCGGTCGCTAGAAAAATTTGGTCTTGGTCCATCTTTTATTAACTGGGATAAATTATTATATTACAATCCCAAGGCATCTGTAGTAACAAATGGCAGGAGGTCTCCCCTTTTTCAGCTTCACAGGGGGACAAGGCATGGTTGCCCCCTTTAGTATTTGCTTTGGTCCTTGAACCACTAGCATTAAGACTGGTGGCAAGGAGCATAAATTGCCCCTGTATACGGACGATATTTTGTTACTGTGCAGACGCCCATCAACAACTATACCTCACATCCTCACCTTGATCGACTTGTTTTCAGGTGCGTCTGGTTACAAGATAAACTGGTCAAAGTCTGAAGCAATGCCCCTATCGAGACTCTGTCCACCCAGTGTTCGGCAGGGTTGGCAATTTTCATGGCAGTCATCTGGCCTAACATATTTGGGTATAAAAATCACTCCGCGGCTGGATAACATTATAACAATCAATCTCCTCCCTCTAATTCAGAAAATTGAGCTTATGCTACAAAACTGGACGAAATTGGGACTGTCACTTCTGGGTAAAAAGTTGTTAATAGTTCCTAAAATGAATTATATAAGTGATATGTTACCATTATGCTTACCACGCAATGCACTATTAAAATATAATGAAGCTGTTTACATTTTTTTTATTGGCTGGTTAAAAAACCATATATAAATCGGACAAAACTTTATGCCGCCATAGAGGATGGAGGCCTAGGTCTCCCCCATATAGCCTGGTATCATTATGCTTTCTGTGTCAAATAATTATCAAAACTATATATGACAGCTGACCAAGCTCCAGCGTGGGTGGGTATAGAGAAAGACCTTACATACCCTTACCCGTTCCAGGCCTTTATTACTCAAACTAGTGATGTCATCCCTTATAATAATCCAGTACTCACTTTCTCACAGGAGACATGACGAGCCTCACATAAGACTGTGGGCGTAAATCCCAATTTTACAAATAAATCATCATTATGGCATAATAAATGCCTCAGGATAGGTAAAAAAATAACATTTTCCTGGGATGGTTGGGTCACTTATTTGATGGATAACAACTTCTGTCTTTTGAACAATTAAGGGAAAAGTATAATCTCCCAAACAAAGATTTTTGGAAATACTTGCAGGTATGGAGTTGTATTCTGGCATACCTTAAACAAATACCACTTATATCCAAAACCGAAATACAGATCACACTGGAACAGGATGGGCACTTTAAAAGGAAAACATCATGTTTTTATAACCTCTTGAGGGGATCCCAGCCACCCAGTTTTGAAGGACTTAAGAGATGCTGGGAGAGGGATACAGGGGAAGAGATATCTGGGGAAATATGGGGGCAAAGTATTGGATCATGGTTTAAAGTTTCAAGGGAAATGCAGACACGTTAGATTAGTTATAAAATTATCAAAAGGATTTTTTGGACCCCATGTAAAATGGCACGGCTAGGACTTAGAAACTCTGACCTATGTTGGAGATGTGATGCTTCATGTGGCACCCTCTTACATATGTTGTATTCATGCCCCATGATAGATTTCCT
Organism: Mola mola; assembly: GCA_001698575.1. Taxonomy (NCBI): domain Eukaryota; kingdom Metazoa; phylum Chordata; class Actinopteri; order Tetraodontiformes; family Molidae; genus Mola; species Mola mola. The sequence continues at coordinate 2,763,352 of KV751327.1, read as the reverse complement.
TTGGTCTAAGATGATCTCTTTTATCAATACGGTGATGTCCTCTACACTGATACAACAACCGATGCTTTGTTTATTGGGTGTGGTGCCGAAGGGAAGTGGTCTAAATGTACACCAGATCTCATGGTGCAGAACAGCACTTATCATCGGATGCAGGATAGTGTTGCGACATTTCCTCCTATGAAAGCCTCTGTTACAGACTGATAGATAGGGAAGATATATCCTCTAAGACCCGGACTCTTGCATGGCATGCATTTTTAATTTCTCTTTGCTATTTGGGCTGATTTGGACCTGATAAGTGTAAAAACAAAGAATTATCTTTTTACATGATGTAGTTTTTGAGAAAAATGATGTCCACATATGAGGACATTCGTTTTAAATTTGGATAGAACACAATAAAGTCACAATTGAGTAATGATGTGCAAAACTATTTATTTGGTGCCTGAACACAGCAGCATTTTTGCAAAAACAAAATGAGAAACAACAATTGTGCCCCTTTGAGCAATATGGCTCATTTGAAGTGCTGCTAACAGTTGCGGGAAGACATACAGTATGTCTGTAACAAAGTAAAAAACATTCTAAACATTTTGCATTGTTACTGTTCTAAACTGTTCATTTCAATTTCTGAACATGGCATGAAACATGAAACATTTCACTTACACTCCAAAACTGCTACTTCAAACTTTTTTTTTCCTGTGGGAATATGTTTACACCTATGTGTAAAAGGCTGTGTAACAGTTGCGATCTGCCTGTAAGCAGAGGAACAGCTTGCATGTAACACACTGCACTCGAGTTTTCCCTGTGCAGCCTTTTGCTCTGCAGCACGCTGCATTGTTCAAGTTTACCGCCTCTGGCAGATGTGCATTAGCCCTCCTGCGGACTGAGACACGGGGCACTGCCTTCACTGGACTGGCTTTTTCCCTTGGACTAAAACGGGAATCTCAAGGCTTTGGACCAGTACATCCTGATTCCAGGATACGTTATGCAAGACATCAAAATACAGGCACCAAAAAACTGATAAATTCCATCAGTTGATGTGTTGAGTGGGTCCCTACTTCTAGCCAGTGACGTAGCATTAGAGCGATCTGCAATCATTTTCATCAAATCTTTATCAATATACTGTTCTAAGTAGTCCAGTGCGGTCCAACTTTCTCCGTCCTGCGCAGTTTCCTCCTCATGTTCAAACTGGGCTTGATTTGGTGTTAGTGGAGAAGCCCTCCATCGCAACCCATGCCCTTTCTTGGACTGTTCTTGATGGCTTGGTCCTGGTGTTTTCTCTTCAGGGACATTGTTTGAGACATCAGCCTCATCCTGCTGTGTCGGAGAGCGACGTCTGGGAGTGCGTGATCTGGCAATGTCACGATCTGAACGATATCCTTCATATTCATCACGGAGACGTTTAGGTCCTCTGATAGGCTTAGAGGGCTGTGGAATGGAGTCCTCACACCCACTAGTGTCCTCCTCATTGCTGCTTGGCTCCTGTCGTGAGGGTTGATATTCAGCATCCCCCACAGGATCATTGATGTCTGACAAATCTTCCACCTCTGAGTTGTCTCCACCAATTAACCCCAGTAACTCCAATACTCTTGATTGAGAATAACGCTCTGGAAAAAAACTTCATGAGAAAAATCAAATAAAAATCTATGTAGATTTATTTATAAAACATGCTATATCTGTTTGTACTGTAGTACACTATTGTTTTCTACCAAAATCATCCCAAAATACAATTTAATTCTCACATTTTGTTGCTAGCATTTATGCTAACATATAAACATTTTCAACAAATCTAATTCCCTCTGTCCACATTAGTGGACATTTTCAACAAAACTAGCAAAACTAAGTCCCTCATTCCACATACGTGGACATCGACAATCGTTACAGTTACTAACTTTTGTAAAATTCGACTTCCATAACAAACATTGAACACTTTTATACATATCTGAACAAAAATCAGCCATGAAATTTGATTGAATTTTTTACCTGAGCGAAGTTTGGATCGGGAGTTGCCATCTGAACGTCCGGGTGTGCTGTCGGCCGTCTTGAATCTAACCTGTAACATGTTATACTCTTCTGCCACCACTAAGTAGCAGTATAATGCCCTTGTAGAGTAAAATTTAGTATTGTGGTCTAGACGACCCAAAATGTGATGTCCACATATGTGGACGCCAGGTCCTAGATATGAAAATATGGGATCCTTATATTTCTTCAACCTGAAACACTGGTGAGATGTGCCCTTTCCTTTAATTTTATCCATTAGTCAGTATATATCTATATACATGTATTTGTATACGTGTTTGTATGTATATATGTGTGGGTGTGTATCTACTGTATGTATATAATGCTCTGTCTCTGTTGGCTTCCCTCTGTGTTTTGTTTCTTGTTTCTTGTAAATGTTCTGTTTTGGTTCTGTCTTGACTTGTGACACAGTGTACTGATATGGCATGTATGTTTTTTTTTTCTGCTGAAAATCAATAAAAAAGAGAATTTATAATCTGGAAAAAAACATAAAAAACAAATGGTGTGATGCGAGACCACCTGCTGTCTGTCTCCAATGGTTTCTCTTTGTGATTTAAGTGCATTTTGTTCAGCATCAAACTAGTATTTCTATGATACGCAAGTGATATTTATATCGCTATATATATTGCATTGTCTTTTTTGATGGCTGACATTGTGCAAGTAAAACTGATTGAGTTGCACTATTATATGCAAAAACAACATGTGCAATGAGTACATGAGTAATCAATAGTTTATAAAGCGCTCAATGGTTTAGGACCAAAATATATGTCTGATCTGCTGCCACATTATGAAGCATCCGGACCTGTCAGGTCTTCTGGGACAGGTCTCCTTTCTGTCCCTAAAATCAAAATATGCATGGGAGGGCAGCATTCATTTTTTATACTCCAAATAAAGTTCCAGAGACCTACAGTTCTGCTGCAACTCTGTCATGTGAAATCCAAACTGCCACTACTCTTTATTAAATTAAATAATTGTTTCTTACACTACACTGTAATCTGTACTGTTCTATCTCTTATCTTTTTTTTTTTTTTTTTTCAATTTAACTCTAATTTGTATCTAAATTTTCTTTTTCTTTTGTTTCCTGTTGCCAATGAATGTAAATAAGCTAACCATGCCTTTTTTTTTTTTTCATCATCGATCAAAGTTTTAACATGTCTATTAGAATCGTTTACCAAATATGTTTTTACTCATTTACTCAACAGTAATACTAAAGATAAACTGCATTGTCCGCATTGCCACTGTGAGAACAATAGTGCACTGATGTAAATATGTTGGTCAAAAGCAGAGTACAGCCTCCAAGAGGAGCAAGCAAAGCTGTAGCTTTTCATCTTACAAATGGGGATCAAGGGGTTTGAAGGCATTTACTGGACAGGGAAGGTGTAACAGAAGAAAAGATTTCAAGTTGCATTCAAGGTGGTGTGGGATCCAGCATTTTTGGAATTGGAGCCAATCTTGGGGTCTGCTGCATCCCTGTCTGATCATACGTTTTTAACTGTATCCTTTGTAAGATCCTTAAGTGGTTTATCCTGTTAGGGATCGCGGGGGGGCTGGAGCCTATCTCAGCATTTCTCAATCAATTTATTTGACTGTTCAATTTTCTTATTTTTTCTCTCTTTTCCCCTATGTGTCTCTGTTATGCTCCCATCCGCAATTAATTTGGCTATAGACACAAAAAAAATCTGCAAAGGAAGCTATAGATCACATGGATACAACAGACAAACCTTTATATCAGAAGGTAAAGAAACAGAGGAAAAATTACCATGCCTCATTAAGAGAGGACCTGTCCATCAGTATCCATCAGTAACAGCAGGTACTAGCCATGATGTACCCCGAGATTGTGTGACAGCAAATAGGACCAGCAAAACCCACAGACTAAACCTAATCAGCATGTTTCTTTGAAACATTGTCCCTGTTTGTGACTCTTCTGCCTGCACAAACAGATCAAATATGTTTTAAATTACTGTGTTGTATGGTCTGAATCAGGCTATGAATGCAGTGGACACATTAGAATTTAACACCATACTGGGCATACAGTACCTTGTAAAAAATACTTTTAATATTCATGAGCGCAAAACAGAGCCTCTGAATTACCTTATTCAAAACAGAATTTGCTTTGTTCTCTGCCAAACCAGTGAGACATTAAAAAATTGTTTGGGGTAAATCTTTTCTTGTGAACGTGTTGAGATAATAGGATTTTGTCCCAGATTATTTCTTGGCTAGAAGCAGTGGCCTCCTTGGGCCGTAACATAAAACTTTTTATCTTAAGTCTTAAGATAAATCGATTATCTACTTAGGGGTCTATTATTTTGCAACCAAACTTTTGCTTGTCTCATCCCACCTCATTGGAATATATTGAAACATGGATCAGAAACAATGGCAGACATTTGAACAAACACAAATCACATTTGTATTGATGTATCACTCATTCCTCTGTTTAACAGGTTGCTAACAGAAGTGGTGTTTTTGTGTTTATGTGTCTGAAAGTAACAAAAGGTTTCAGCCATGCTAAATTTCTATAAGTGTGTCTTACCATTATTAAGCAAAATTAGAGCATGTATGATTATAAAATTAGTACACAATGAAATATGGCATTAAAAAAGTCATTAAGCTATAAGGCATCTTAACTTGCCCATTCTATAATAAATTATATGTGTTATATTTGATAAAACAGTAAAACATACATATGAAACAGTATGGAAATTCTAAGCTATTTCCCTTAAGTGCACGTTGTGCTGTAATTTTTCACTTTAAATTGACAACCACCATGAGGATACAAGACTTACATTTGGTCCCAAACCCTCAAAAGCCAACACTGACTGTTAATGAGCACAGGAGCAGCTGCATATTTTCCATTCTTGTCAACTTAAAAAGCTTTTCTCTTTCTGAGGAAAACTGTCTGTTTAAATCTGCTTTGGAATCACCCCTTATTTTTGACTATATATTTTTAAAGTAAACCTGGAGTCAACCAAAATTTATTCAGTGATAAGCAAAAGACATTAAACTTACATACTATATAGATCTTTGGGGGAAATTTCAAATTCAAGTCTTGCTCAGACACTGAAGATATGATATTCACAGTTGTCTTTCGTTTAGAATAACACCTTTTAGGAATAGGCTCATCTACACTGCGACTAATTTCATCTTGGCCACTCAAAACTCAATTCACCAATGGACAGGATTGCTTTCTGTAACTTCTCATTAATTTACCTCTCCCTGTCCACAGATTTTCTCGTCTTATCAACTGAAAAGTTGAACAGACACCAAAGAGCAATAAAAAAAGGAGTGAACATCATTTTTCTCTCCCTGACCTCTAAAGCGCAGTAAATGCTGAGTGAATTGAATATGAACCTCATCTGACGCAAGGCCAGGAATAGGGTTTCTCTACTGTGCAGCACGGCACAGCTAAGTATATTTTTGTACTGTAGCTAAATCGAGTACGTAACAGGTCACCTTAAGAAGCAGTTTAACAAGCGGAAAGACTTTACCTTGGCCTGTGAACTCACTAGTGATAATGTGTCGATGTTACAGCAAAGAGGAGATCAGAGACTGGACTTGGTCAGAAATGCTGTACATCATTGCAATTTGTATACTGATATTTGTATGATATATATATACATAATAAAACATGGCTCAGGCTCCACTGCCCCAAAATAACAGCTAATAACTACTTATAATGAGAAAGCTGTGAGTAAAAAGCTCACCATATAAACAGTTTAGTAGTAATGATATGATAAGTGAGTAATTTGGTACAAAGGTGCACTTGGAATCAATAAATTATGAGCCGTAATTACTTAATCTTGTACTTTGGAGCAATGAGGTAATGTTATCCATTAGAGCATGCAGGACACAGGAAATAATTTCTGTCTCGGTGACGTCCATAACAGAAAGATGACAAGATGAAAAATCTCTCCAACCCTACATATTTTATTAGTTTGGAAACATTTGACCATGTAACAAAGAAACAATGGCAAAAAAAAAAAAAAAAAATTCTATGCCGATGTTCATTTTTATGAGCATAGAAATTATGTGATGCCACCGAACATAAGACAGTCCAAAGACGATAGGTACGCAAACACAGTGAGGGAACATACAGAGAGACTGTGTGAGAATATGCAGTGTGTGTGTGTGTCTGTGCATATCTCTATGTGTGTAAGAGAGCCAAATATCAATCCACCGTTCGCTAATCGAAAAATCTCCCCTCGCTGTGAACAGACAGTTTTATGTTTTTGTACTTTGTGTGTCTGTGCTTATGTGAGTCGGTGCTGTTGTATAGATATGCAGCCTATATATTGCAGTCCTTTCTAGCTCTTTTAATTATGGCTGTGAGTTAATATAGGAAAAAGGTAAATTGCTCTGTCAAGCTGGAAAATTGGCTTTTTGATGTTTGAGGTCTCATCGCTTGGCATTTCTATTATTCACCAAGGAGAGAGGAAGAGGATGAGGGGAGGACAAGCAGGTTGAAAGTATACTTCTCTCATTGATCCTCAATAAGAATATGTAGTGTACATGACAAGTTTTCAAAGTTCGCGGTGAGATGAGTCACAGTTCGGACCTCAATGTGGACTCCCAAGTCCATGAATCACTTCCTTCAGCAAACACATTTGACTTGGGTTGGGGGTCAATGGGTCTGGGGAACGCGGGGGTCGGCATATACGTAAGCAATGATGTAGTAATGAGGCATTGAATTTCATCCAATGAGATTGAAGTACTGTAGGTAGGGGGGCAGTTACTTTGAAAACTTTAGATGTGAAAATGAATCCAGAAGGGTTTCTGACTGTCCTGGATGTAACATCTTCAGCTGCATCAGCAGCAGTAGCAACATTGCATCTAGATGTGAGTCCTCCTTCACAGACACCTGCCTTCCCCTTCACTCTCTTTCAGTCCTTGAGACAGTCATTGAGAACAGATGGATGCTGAACAGGCCAAAGCAACTCCAATAGAGTTTTGCCTTTGCATGTGTGACCTGTGTATACATTCTGTAAAAATAAAGAAAGACTTTGAGTGCTAATTTAACGTCAGTGATGAAGTGCAGGATATGATGTGGGAACCTAATTCCATAGAATACTTTTGTACCAGAAACCTTTCCACTCTCAAAGCATCTTCTCCGGACCTGTGTTCAACTAACAAAAATACATCTGTTGAAGCAAAGATGCAGTATAACATTTCCAAACATGCAGTAAAAACAACCAAAAGGTTGGATTTATCCCCCGTTCATGTGTTGATCAGAGACCAGAGGCCAACAAAGGTCTTTTTAGTGTGAAAACGTAGGACATATGACCGTAACCACATTGGTTGCTCAAATGTTTCCTGCATCTTAAACCTTACCCCCCCAAAAAGAAAAGAAAAAAAAAAAAGAAGAGTAACACTTCCCTCTATAACATTTTACTGTTATCCCCTGAGAGCATTTCATTCTCATCCGCTGACAACGAAAAGCATGGACAATGGTAGAGAGCTGTTCTATTCCTAATCCATATATTTCAGCTGCTTGTGTGAATTGTTGAATTTAAAATTTCTATTTTTGAATTTATTCATGCTCAACCTTCATGATAGGGCTGGAATGCTGACAAATAAGCATGACTCCTGATGGAGGAGGAGTAAACAGGGGTGGAGTTTTACTCAAAGAGAATCAGAATACTTAAGGAAACCCTGAAAAAAAAAAAAAAAAAAAACAACAGAGAGAAAAATGGCAAACACAACACCTGTGTCGACCTACCAAAATCCAACAACAGGCGAAAAACAAAGATCCTTTCTTAGGAAAGGGTGTTTTTTTCATGTCGAATCCAGACACCCTCTAACGCTCCTCTTCAGGCTAAATGGGCTCTACCCAGCGGAGGCTCCTGGGGCTACATCTTCAAATATAGCACCAGTTAACTTTCCTTCTACAGTTTGGAGGAAAGGGAGAGTTTTGGACAAAACACCATCAAAGCTTTGTTAACATGGGAGGACTGGGTGGCTTTATCCCTGGTGGCTTTAAACCAACTCAAAGCATCATATGTGAGTGAGGCACAAGAGCAGGCTGCTGTGCCAGCATCCAAAGACAAAGCGATACGGACTATCCCCACGGTGAAAGTGAAAGAAGAGACACCCATCAACCATTAGCTGGTGAACAGTACTATTGTATCCAGTACTATTTAGGAGACAAATTGCCCTGCTACTGTCCGCTGGTTTTTCCGATTTAGCCATTAGACTGTGAAAGGTGGGGAATGTCATAAGAGTGTTTATGCTGGAGCACTTTAATTCTGACTGCAGGGTGTTTCAGATATGCCTCTCTGTGCCTCTCACATAATAGCTGCAAGTGATGAAAGAGAAAGTGGCCATGTTTACAGAGCTGTTCCAGAGATGTTGCACCTCTAGGCACATTCTGACGGTGAAAAAAAATTTGTTTGCCCAAAACCATGACTCCCCTGAAATCATTGTTCCACTCCATTCACCTCCTTCTCTTTATTGAACTGAATAAAATACCGGTTTTCCCACCATACCCTGCCCTGACTCAAGCATGGACACACCAACCTCTTCACTGTGCAGCTCATTTTGCATCTACCAACCCTTGCGTCCTACCACGTTTGGCTATCCAGGTCTCTGTTCAACTGCTCTCCTTCCCCGCCGCTCAGGACCATAAGAGTAAGAAGATCTGTATCTCCACCTAAACTACCGCCTTCTCAGCCTTGCCTTTTTCTACCTTCCGCTTACTCCCTGACTGCTAAAGCCAATGGTTTATTTTATTCATTCATTCATTCATTTTCTACCGCTTATCCCGTTAGGGGTCGCGGGGGGGGCTGGAGCCTATCTCAGCATCTTGGGGCGAAGGCGGGGTACACGCTGGATGAGTCGCCAGTTCATCGCAGGGCTGACATATAGAGACAAACAACCATCCACACTCACATTCACACCTACGGGCAATTTAGAGTGACCAATTAACCTACCCCCAGATTTGCATGTTTTTGGAATGTGGGAGGAAGCCGGAGTACCCGGAGAAAACCCACGCAGACACAGGGAGAACATGCAAACTCCACACAGAAACGTCCTGACCCAGAATCGAACCCAGGACCTTCTTGCTGTGAGGCGACAGTGCTAACCACTGCACCACTGTGCCGCCCTGGTTTATTTTATTGTTTAATTAAATCTTGTACTGAGAAATGTGTGATGACAAAGGTGTATTATGACCCTGCACAATTGGGTAGTCTGAGAAGAGTGGAGCATCTCCAGAGTGTTGTGCAGGAGGAGATGGGAAAAGATGTTAGTTTGGAGAATGTCAGAGATTTTTTATCAGAACAGGACGCTTACACTCTACATAAACCCCTGAGGAAGCATTTTATCAGAAACAGAGTTTTTGTCCGTAGACTGCTCAACCAATTTCAAGCGGATCTTTGTGAAATGCAAGCCCTGGCTGAATATAATGACAGTTTTAATATTTATTAACGGTCATCAATGTATTTTCCAAAAAGGATTACGAAAGAGCCTTAAAGAAAAAGACAGGGTTAAAGGTCAGCAGGGCCTTCCAGTCTGTTTTAAAGGACAGTCAGACCTTTGAAAAGTTACAAACGGACGCCGGTAAAGAATTCTTTAACAAGACTTTTCACGGCATTAAGGAAGAAACAGAGTATCGTTCATTTTGCTACCGCCAGCAATCTGAAAGTGTCGGTAGTGGAGAGATTTAATTGTACACTGAAAACTAGAATGTGGAGATATTTTACAGCTAACAACACCCTCAGGTATGTCGATGTCTTACAGGATTTGGTGAAAAGCTACAATCACAGTTATCACAATAGTGTAAAAATGAAACCTATGCAGTTGACCTCTGAGAATGCCTCTCAAGAGTTTCAAAACCTGTACGGCACGTTTCCCATTCGCCATTGGGATGCACTAAACATGAATTTTAAAAAGGATGATTTTGTCAGAATATCCAAGTTGAGAGGCGTATTTGATAAAATACATGAACAGAGTTTTACAGATGAGGTGTTTTCTGTGTCGGAATGGGTGCCTTGTCTTCGACCCGTGTACAAACTGAAAGACGCAGACAATGAGCCTATCCAGGGACCTTCTACGAAGCAGAGTTGCAAAAAGTAAAACTGGGAAAAGACAAGTTTTATGCGGTGGAAAATATTTCTAAACAACATACTGTCAAGATTGAAAAACACATTTTAGTGTGGTGGAAATCCTGGCCTGAGAAATTAAACAGCTGGATCAAGGCCTCTGACCTGCAAAACTTAAAAAAAGTCCGAGGTACCAACATCTCTCATTTGTTTATTATCTCTCCCCCTGGCCTACATCATGTATAAATACCTCCAGGAGGGGTTTTATATCAATTTACCCTCATACGCTAATAAGGATGTGTTTATAAATAATACAAGTTCTGATTTCACAGTGAATCTGGCTAAAGCCATAGAACTGAAAGGACAATGAGTAGTGGGTCTGTGTGAAAAAACCATACGTGGCATAATTTTAATAGGGATTAAGCGTCTTTTGAACTCGTCAAAATGACCCCTGTTAAAGAGGAGCAGGAGAGTAGGAGAAGGAGGAAGGCGAGGAAGGAGGAGGAGGAGGTGGAATACCCGTTGTTGGTTAGTATGAAATTTAATTGGGGAGGATATTACGACTGTACTAAAATGCTCGTGGATCATCGCACCCCGGTGCTCAAAAAGTACATTCCTACCGCTGCCATTTCTTACAAAGCCAGTTTAGAACGAGACGGTCAAATTAAAATCTGTACATTTTCCCCATTGGCCTACATGCTAGGTTTGAAATCCAATGAGTGGTGGACCATCTCCAACCACGCTACCCCCTATCACTGCAATCTCCTTGCTCCTTGCTCCTTGCTTCTGTCTGTAGAAACCTTTGTTGTACTTGAAGTAGTTGGTGGATAGGCAGATGTCCAACAAATTACAGATTTGTTCCGGGGGGGAAGTTGGTTCTAAGGTCCAAAGTAATGTCTTGCTTTAGTCTTTTCCCAACAGTTTCCACTGCTTCGGATGTGGAAATGCATGTAAACAGTGGGTTGACATCAAAGGAGACCATGGTTTCCTCTGGTGCCAGCCTGAGGTCCCAAACTTTGCTGGTGAAGTCATTAAAATTCTGGATATGGTGTGGAGTTATGCCAACAACAGGTGAAAGTATAGTTGTGAGATGTTTGGCGATGTTATGAGTAACTGAGTTGATGCTGCTGACAATGGGTCTTAACGGGGTGCCTTCCTTGTGGATTTTGGGAAGGCTATATATGCATGGTATGCAATCTCCCGGATGCAGTCTATAGTAAGTGGGACGGTTGATGACTCCTTCCTTCTCCAATTGTTGTAGGCAGTTGATGACCTTTTTCTTGTAACCACTGGTGGGGTCATGCTTCAGTGTTTCGTAACTGTTGTCATCACTGAGCAAGGTGGTGATCTTGGAGTGGTAATTGGTTGGTTGAGTACCACTGTACATCTCCCCTTGTCCGCCAGAAGAATAGTAATGCTGTTTTCTTTGTTGAGTGAGTTTATGGCTTTCCTCTCTTCATTATGATATTAGATGGAGGTATCATCTTTAACAACTTCATCTTTAGCTGTTCAGCTTCAGCTAATACAAGGTTGTTAGACCTTATGGCTGATTCTGTGGCTGTGATGAGATCCACCATAGGCAATTGTTGTGGAGCGATGGCGAAGTTAAGTCCTTTGGCTAGGTCATTCTTTTCTGGCTGGGTGAGGTCTCTGTTGGATAAGTTTTTAACCCACTTTTCTTGACTCTCTGTCGGTGGTGTGTCTTCCTGCTTGTGGTCGGATGGTTCAAAAGTCCACCGGGTATTATAGGTTTTGGCCTGGAGTGCAAGGAATTTTCTGTACAGTGGGTTTTTTAAAGTTTTCTCATTGTAAAGCTTTCTGCCTAAAACACAATATTTATCTTTTTTTGCCATTAAGCATTGGGGCTTGACAAAACCTAGCCACCAGCTTACATAAAGTAAAGAAATGAAAGAGTACATTAAAAACATAATTTTTAAAAACAATTTGAGCAATGTTTGCATTTTTCCAACCATTACACTTTCAAGTTAATAAAAGACCCCTTACTCCATTGACTCCACAGAGTTCTTCGTCACACATCTCCATTATAATATAATTGCCCTATGTTCTTATTACCAAGGGTCATTGTGCGTCTATCTGGCTGTTATCAGGTCTGGATGGTCAAAAGGGAGGATGTAACAGATAAACATCACCTGGTGGATCAATAGGAGACACTAAAAATGCACAATCTGTTTGTAAGTGAGTGTGTATTTCTGTTGGTGGCCCATTTTAGACTGTGAGCCAGTGTATAATAGAGGTCTCTGTGACCTTCTTAAGCATCAGCCAACCTTTTAAAGTCAGTTAAAAGCCCATGACAAGGACTTGACTTTTCCATCATTCATTTTCATCTATTCTCTTTTTTTCTTCCATTAGTCTTGGAAGTAGTACAGGAGTGTCTTAGTCCCAACAGTTCTAGGTCAAAAAAATTTCAACACCATACAATACAGCCAACTTCACAACACGTATGCAAATTAAATGGGGCAAAGGGCTTTGAAAGCGTTCTCTCCTCTTTGCAAGACCCGTTACATCTTGTATTCTACACTTGTGAGTCATCTCCTGTGTTCCATTTCAATGGAAAATCGTTTCATCTGTTTTGCTCAAATGACCTGAGTTCCTAAGATGTTGAAAAATATCTGCGTGTTTTACCTAAATGTCCAAGAAGAGAAAAAATTGACTCTGAAGGTAGAAAACTGAATGAAAAGTGGGAAGTCCAATACCTATTTGTGCTTCAAGGAGAAAGACCGGTATGTCTACTTTGTTACGAAGCTGTTTTGGGTGATGAAGAAGTACAACTTACGCCGGCACTTGCACACAAAACACGGAGCTAAGTATGCTACTGTTAGCCTTGAAGAAAAACATCAGCTTGCCCTGTCAGGGTCTGCTAGTGTCATTTGTCTGTTGTTAGGGTCAATCAGTGTTTCCGGTCTTATGTTGAAGTTTTGCTTGTCTTATTCCCCATGTCCTGTCAAGTCTTGTCCCTCAGGTGTGTTTGATTATTCCCTCTCCCTAATGTGTCCCACCTGTGTCCTCTTGTCTACCGCTCCCTTGTGTATTTAAACCGCGTGTTCCCTTCCTACTGGCCAGATTGTCTTGTCTTCCTAGCGACCAGTCCAGCGTATATTCTGTGTGTCTCTGTGTCCGATCTGTATTCCGTGTTCGGATTACCGAGTTTACTTTATTCTTATCTGTACCACTGCATAATTTGAATTCCTGGTTTTACCTTTCTTATTAAAACGACTACTGATTTAGAAAGCCCCCTGCGTGACTCTGTACAATTTGGTCCTCGCTTTCCCGAACCTGATATGCCCAAGACTTAAAAGACAGACTGCTATCCCAGCAGAATATGTTTACAAAAGCCGTTGCCAGAAATGATACAGCGGTGAACGCCAGCATTGTTGTCGCTGAAGAAAATGCATTGCATAACTAAAAGACAGGAAGGGACATTTTTGAAGCCTTGGGAAATTAATGGGGCTGGCTACCGATGGCGAACCTGCAATGTGTGGAAAAAAAACAGGTTGGTACGAAGATGTGCTTTACCGTGACGGAATAAAATGGCTGAGTCAGAATACGGTCCTCAAACGATTTGGGCTTAGAGAAGAAATTGCTCTCTTTATGCAAATTAAAACAAAAACAAAAATATCCAAGCCAAACTGGGTGTGTGAATATGCAATGCTGTGTGACATAACTGTGCATCTCACCCAGCTGAACCAGAGGCTGCAGGGACGCCGACAAGTCATCACACAGATGTACGACCTGATCACTGCTTTCCAGCATAAACTGTACCTGTGGAAATCCCAAATGGAGCAAAATAATCTTGTCCACTTCACTGTCTGTCAGAGCTTCTCAGCCTCATTTCCTGGTGCCTTTCCATGCGCCCGTCTGGCCAACAAACTGAACCGGTTATTTAATGAGTATGATCAGCGCTTCTCTGACTTCAGAACACAGCACTCAGGCTTTGGCATCTTCTCCAATCCTTTCACTGCGGATGAGTACAGTGCACCCCTTGTCCTTCTAATGGAATTAAAAGATCTCCAAAGTGATAGTGACCAGAGAATAAAGTTCCAGGATGTTGAAATCGAGGACTTTTACCATCTACTCGCCCCTGCTTTGATACCACAGCGCCAACATCATGCTGCCTATGTCCTGTCCATGTTTGAGGGCACTTACCTGTGCGAACAGCTGTTTTCAGTAATGAACCTAAACAAGACCAGGCACAGATCACGCCTCACTGATGACAATCTTCATGCTGTTTAAAGGATTGCTACTGAGCAAGACATAAAGCCAGACATTGACAGACTGACCTCTGGAAAATGCTGTCAGACATCAGGCCCAAAAAAAATAGATACGTATTTAAAAAAACAAATTATAATATGTGAATGAATGAAGTATTCTATGCGTGCGATTTGATGCCTGGGTTTGCTTTGTGTTTTCTTGTTATTTACAGGATGTGATATACGGATGAGGACGATGCATGATGTGGTGTTAGAGTGAGGAAGGATCGTACTCGAAAAACAAGAATAAGCACCATTATGTCAGTTATTTCATAAAAACTCAAGCTTGAACAGTACAGCTGTGAACTCAGACAGCCTTAATTGACATTTTGAGTTAATTACAAGATATGCTTTGTATGTGTGTCATATTTTCAGTGTTTACAAGTGAATGTGTTCATACAGTCAAATGTAATCTAATTCAGTCAAGGTTTGCGGCAATTGCTATCACAACCTTCACACATTACCTTAGCAGCCCACATTTATTTGCTGCATCTTAACTCTGCACCTCTTAACTGTGACAGAAAGTTTTGAGCAGTTATTAACTTGTTTTTGATAAAGTTTGTCCCTATACTTCATTTGAACTAATTTAAGTGTCTTGACCTAAGTAGTTTCATCGATACATTATGCCACAACCGGCCCTTTGAGGTCATTCATCTTGATGTGGCCTGAAATGAAAATGAGTTTACACGGACATCATTCAGTATTAACCGGTCAGCGACAGCTACTCACCCCTTCTGGGTGTGTTGAACATCAAAGGTGATTTTGGAGACACAGTGAGCATTAGATACAACACCATACATTACTTACCCATGTCAAAGAAACACATTGAAAACATTCACATCGAAATTAAAACGGATCGCAATAGGTGTGTGGACGTGGTTTACGGAAAGACTATCCTGAAGCTTCATTTTAAACCCACGGAAGTCCTGAGGGTTTTGAGACCTTTTCTCTCTTTCTCTCTCTCTCTCCATCTGAGATATCAATGCGCAAATCCGGCCAGACCCTCCCCGTTTTGTGAGGTATTATGAAAATCAAGTGGGCGGAGTTCTCCCTGGATTTCCTGGCGCTCCTGTGATGTACAGTTGCGGGTTAGGCTCTATATTTTCCAGACTATTTTGTTTTGTATCACCCTTGGTGAAAACAAGTTTTTCCATCGCTAAATCTCACCTGACAAAAGCAGCTAAAAACATTGCCTCCGACCTCAGGCCATTGCCAAAATGACAAAGAGCCCTGAGAGGGAAGGATCAGGAGGTATAATGGTTTTATCGCGAATAGCTACGAAGTGCCCTCCCGGGCGCCACATTTCCTCAGCTTCTAATAAACACAGACACTCCGGTCAGAGGACGACAGTTGGAAGAAAGCGGTCTAAGGGAAAGAAGTCTGGTGGGAAGACCTAGAGAGACCTCTTGAAAAAAAACAAAAACAAAAAACAAAACAACATGGCTGTTTTGCAACACCATTCGCATGAGTGCAGCATGGCGGAACTGGATTTGTTTATGGGCCCCATGACTGAGCTTTCAGTGGAAGAAAAAAATCTATACTGTAGTGATGCCTCTGTCGGCCATAACTGGCTGTGGCCCCATTGAATTCTTAATGAGATGTGGAAAATATATGGACCTGAACAACACTTTGCTGCATCTCTGCCTGAAAATTGTTCAGGCAGATGCATCTGATCTGGCCAATGACGCCGCCGTGGCTCTCATCAATTATCCTTTCCGCACCATTTTCAACCAATGCGACGTAACTCTGGGGGTTAGACTAATTTCACAATCCAGCGCCACCCACCCCTACCGAGCGATGATCGAAAATTCGCTCAACTATTCAGAAGACAGCCTGAAAAGTCAATTTAGCGCCGGCCTGTTTTACAAAGACATCGCAGGTCCGATGGACTCTATCGTTACCGTCGATTGGCCGAATAGCAGGCTTAATCAGAGAGCTCGGTCGTCCAAAATTCTAGAGATTCATCTGATGGGTCCGATTCATGCCGACATATTTTTCAGCAAAAAGCTTCTGCTGAACTATGTAGATACGAGAATTGAACTCAGTCGCTCCGACACCTTCTGCCTCACATCAGCCGCAGACATGACTTTCCGCTTGAAAATACTGGGGGCCTCTCTGTTTGTGAAAAAATTAGCTTTTCCCCCACTGTGTGCGTAGGTCACGAGGTGGCTTTAAGGGTGGGCAATGCTCTTTTCCCCTTATCGCTGGTGAATGTGAAAAGTTACTCCTTACACCAAGAAAATTTTTTCCTGGGAACCATACCGAAGTATGGTCATAGGCATGGTGAACCATGAGGCCTTCACAGGAAGAAGAAACCTGTCGCCCTTTAATTTCATCCACAACGACGTGGAATAACTGGCCCTCTGTCAGAATGGCAGACAGGTTCCTGTTAAAGCCTTACAACCTCAATTTAACCATGGGCTTTCCATCGGAGAGTTTTACAACATGTTTGCCTCCACAGGGAGACACTTGAAAGTTTACCTCTGAGCATCAAAAGAAAGGAATTTCAAGCTGGCTACTCTTCGTCTTTTGATCTCAACGCTGTTGAAGACAGCAAGGCCTTATCCCCCATTTCCAGTGGCAATTTGAGACTCGAAATGAGATTTAGAGTCCCCTTGCCCCACACCACCATCCTCATTGTTTACGCTTGTTACGAGTCTATTTTGGAGATCAATTCCAAATGACAAGTGCTGGTGAACTATTAATTACAGGTTGGAAAATCTTATGCGTTGTGTACTAGGAGATGCATTCGGCGGAGTGTGGCCCGCAGACCATTTACCTGTAAGTCAGCATTGGTTTTAAACTACCCGTTTACCTGATAGTGAACACGCAGCACTGCAGACCAACCTGGGGAGCACTGTCTGACTTTGACTCTGGGGGAAGATGGAAAAGCCAGCTTTTTTGACTACTTTGGCTTCCCTCCAAATTTTACTCATTACCCCAAGAGCATTTTACAATTTCTAGAACACCTATTCTGACACCATCCTATACCACAACCTCCAGCTTTAACACCTCCTGTCCATGGTGTGCGGTCAGCATTGCGTGTATTATTTGTGTCATAGGGCCTTTGGTTTATCGTATGAAAATGTACTGTCTTTAGGAAGATGTACTAAAAAATTATGTTATCGAAAATATCAAAGATGTACAAGAAATGGGTCTTGTACTTACTTTTCTCACTTAATTATTTTTAGTTGGGTAAACTGCTGGCCACTGATGGGGTAGTATTCCCAATCTGATTCTGTAGGCTTCTGGACAGACTGGCGTGAGGTTGACGATTAAATACTGGTGAAGCTCTTTGGTAGATTCTTCAAAACTGTCCATAAAGAAAGCTTTTTGTTATGGGAAGATGAGCTAATGTGTCATGCTTTCTTTCTGAAGTTAAATTTTTTTGCAATACTGAGAGATTTTTAAGATTAAACCCCTTTTTGATCACACTTTTCTGGTGTTTGCAATCAAACCCTGTACCTTCTCCCCCTCTTCCTCCTTTCCTCTCTTGCTGGTTCTTCTTCTTCTCTCTCTCTGGCAGTGAGTATAGGGGATGTGTGTATGGAGGAAACAACTTTTTCCATCAGGACAATCGGTTTTTTGTTTTTGTTTTTTTTCCATCTTCAAAAAGAAAGACTCAGGGAGTCCTTTTACAAGTTTAACTTTTTTCCTTCTATAGTTCAGACTGTACAGAGGTAGTTACATTCATCACACATAGATAGGTAGTAAAAAAAATATAAAATCATCGCTAAAAAAAAAAGCAATACACAAGACATTCATCACATGTGACAATTTCTTTTTTTGGGGCGGGGTTTAGTAAACAAAAGGCAAAGTGCGACCCTCCGGCAAGAGGGCCCCCTTGTAATATACCACACTAAATGTTTTCTGAACAGAGAGAATTTTCATAGTAAAACCCTTTTTATCACGGGCAATTTGGTGTTGAGGGGCTGCACCGAACTCCCTCTCCTCCTCCTCCCCTGTGTTTTGAATACATCCCTCCACCACCGGTTGGAAGCTGTCAAAGTTAACCTTTCCTGCGTAACACTAATTTTTTTTAATTTCTAATTTGATAGGTGTAACTTTTACCAGAAACATGAAAAAAAAATAATAATTAATTTTAACTGTAAACTTGAAGAAGAAGGCACTCTGTCACTCTGTCCAACACACCCAATAACGTTATCATACCATAATATTGTTGGCGTTGCTGATAACGCTAATCCTGCAACCTCCCACATGATAGGTGTTGCGGAGCCACTGAAAAAAATTTAAAAAAAGAATACGCATCCATCATAGAACTCGTTTTTCATTTCATTTCATTTTCTGCCGCCAATCTGGGTCCGGGTCGCAGGGCAACAGCCTGAGCAGGGAGATCCAGACACTCCTCTCCCCGGCCACTTCTACCAACCCCTCTGGGGGGACACCAAGACGTTCCCAAGCCAGCCGAGAGACATAATCTCTTCAGCGTGTCCTTGGTCTGCCCCGGGGTCTCCTCCTGGATGGGCATGCCCGAAACACCTCCCCAGGGAGACGTCTAGGAGGTATCCTGACCAGATGCCCGAACCACCTCAACTAGCTCCTCTCAACGCACAGGAGCAGCAGCTCTTCTCTGAGCCTCTCCCGGATGTCCGAGCTCCTCACCCTATCTCTAAGGCTGAACCCAGCCACCCTGCGAAGGAAGCTCATTTCGGCCGCTTGTGTTTGTGATCTCATTCTGTCGGTCATGACCATGGGTGAGAGTTGGGACGTAGATTGACCTGTAAATTGAAAGCTTTGCCTTCTGGCTCAGCTTTCTCTTCACCACAATAGACCACTTTAGCGTCAGCATCACTGCCGATGCTGCCCCAATCCGTCTGTCAATCTCCCGCTCCAATTTCCCCTCATTCGTGAACAGGACCCCAAGATGCTTGAACTCCTCCACTTGGGGAAGCGACTCTCCCCCAACCCGGAGTGGGCAGTCCACCGCCTTCCGGCTGAGAACCATGGCCTCAGATTTATAGGTGCTGATCCTCATCCCTGCTGTTTCACACTCTGCTGCAAACCGTCCCAGTGAGAGCTGAAGGTCACTGTTTGATGAGGCCAACAGGCCCATGTCATCTGCAAATAGCAGAGACGGAATCCGGAGGCCACCGAACTTGACTCCCTCCAACGCTTGGCTGTCCCTAGAAATTCTGTCCATAAAAATTATGAACAGAACTGGTGACAAAGGGCAGCCTTGATGGAGACCAACCCTGACTGGGAACGGGTCTGACTTACTGCCAGCAATGGGAACCAAGCTCTGACTCCGACAATACAGAGATCGAATGACCCGTAACAAAAGGCCATCTACCCCATACTCCCGGAGCACCCCCCACAGGATACCTTGGGGGACACGGTCATAAGCCTTCTCCAGATCCACAAAACACATGTGGACTGGTTGGGCAAACTCCCATGCCCCCTCCAGTACCCTCGTGAGGGTATAGAGCTGGTCCAGTGTTCCACGGCCAGTACGAAAACCACATTGCTCCTCTTGATTCCGAGGTTCAACTAGCAGCCGCACTCTCCTCTCCAGCCCCCTGGAGTAGACCTTCCCAGGGAGGCTGAGGAGTGTGATTCCCCGGTAGTTGGAACACACCCTCTGGTCCCCCTTCTTGAAAAGGGGGACAACCACACCTGTCTGCCACTCCAAAGGCACAGTCCCCGATGTCCACGCAATGTTGCAGAGGCGTGTCAACCATGACAGCCCTACAACATCCAGATCCTTGAGGAGCTCGGGACGAATCTCATCCATCCCCGGGGCGCTGCCGCTGCAGAGTTGTTTGACAGCCCCAGTTACCTCGACCCCAGTGATGAGAGTGCCCAGCCCAAAGTCCTCCGACTCTGCCTCCTCCTCAGAATGCGCGTTGGTGGGATTTAGGAGATCTTCAAAGTATTCCTTCCACCGCTGAACTATAGACTCAGTTGAGTTTAGCAACTCCCCTCCCACATTGAAGACTTCCCCTCCTGAGTCGCCGAACAGTTTGCCAGAATTTCTTCGGCGCCGACTGGAAGTCTTGTTCCATGGCCTCACCAAAGTCCTCCCACACCCGGGTTTTTGCCTCAGTGACCACCCGAGCCGCAGATCGCTTGGCCTGCCGGTAGCTGTCTGCTGCCTCGGGAGTCCCACAGGCCAGCCATGACCTGTAAGTCTCCCTCTTCAACTTGACAGCTCCTTTCACCTTTGGTGTCCACCAGTGGGTCCTGGGATTACCGCCACGACTAGCACCAGCGACCTTGCTACCACAGCTTCGAGCAGCCGCCTCGACAATGGCAGCGCGGAACATGGGCCACTCAGACTCCATGCTCCCCACTACCTCCGGGATGTGGTTGAAGCTCCTCCGGAGGTGGGAGTTGAAGACCATTTTCACAGGGTCCTCAGCCAGACGTTCCCAGCAGACCCTCACTATTCGCTTGGGCCTGCCTGATCTGTCCAGCTTCCTCCCCCGCCATCTGATCCAACTCACCACCAGGTGGTGATCAGTTGATAGCTCTGCTCCTCTCTTTACCCGAGTGTCCAGCACATACGATCGCAGATCAGACGATATGACTACAGTCAATCATTGACTGTCGACCTAGGGTGTCCTGGTGCCAAGTGCACTTATGGACACTCTTATGGCTGAACATGGTGTTAGTTATGGACAAACTGTGACTAGCACAGAAATCCAATAACTGAACACCACTCAGGTTCAGATCAGGCAGGCCGTTCCTCCCAGTCACACCCCTCCAATACTCGCTGTCATTGCCCACATGAGCGTTGAAGTCTCGTAGTAAGACGATGAAGTCCCCAGTAGGGGCACTCTCCACTGACCTTTTCCAAGGACTTCAAAAAGGGTGGGTACTCTGAACTGCTATTTGGCACATAGGCACAAACCACAGTCAGGACCCGTTCCCCAACCCGAAGGCGCAGGGAAGAAACCCTTTCGTCCAGCGGGGTAAATTTCAACACATTGACTGAGAACCGGGGAGCTATTAATATGCCCACAGCTGCTCTCCGCCTCTCACCTGGGACAACTCCAGCATAGAAAAAAGTCCAACCCCTCTTGAGAAGACTGGTTCCAGAACCCGAACTGTGCGTTGAAGTTAGGCCGACTATATCTAGCTGGTATCTCTCAACCTCTCGCACAAGCTCAGGTTCCTTCCCCACCAGAGAGGTAACATTCCATGTTCCAATAGCCAGCTTCAGCAACCGAGGATCGGACTGCCAAGGCCCCTGCCTTTGACTGCCATAGCACCGGACCTCTACTGTTCCTCCTGTGGGTGGTGGGCCCACGTGAGGACGGACCCATGTCTCTTTTTCGGGCTGAGTCCGACCGGACCCCATGGACAAAGGCCCGGCCACCAGGCGCCTACGGACCGTTTCCCCAAGCCTGGCTCTAGGGCGGGGTCCCGGTATCCCTACGGGCAGGGTACACAAGTCCTTGTTTGTCATCATCATAGAAGTCTTATGAACCGCACTTTGTCTGGCCCCTCATCTAGGACCAATTTGCCTTGGGTGACCCTACCAGGGGCAAACAGCCCCCAAGAATATGGCTCCTAGGATCATTAGGGCACCCAAACCCCTCCACCATGGTAAGGTGGCAGTTCCTGGAGGGGTCATAGCACCGGGTTTTGTGAAATATTTTTTATCTGGTTATAACTTTGGCTCATACACATTTTATTATTTGCTATATAAAACTTACCCGTGGACACCGATGATGATGGTTGTGGTGCAGATGAAGGTTGAGCTCTAATAAATTCAAAAATTGAAATTGAAACAGCTCAGCAGCTGAAATATATGGACTAGGAATAAAACAGCTCTCTACCATTGCCCATGATTTGTGTTGTGAGCTGGTGAGAATGAAATGATCTCAGGGGGTAAAATGTTATAAAGGGACGCATTAATCTTTTTTTTGTCTTTTTTTTTTTTTTTAAGGGGGGCTAAGCTGTAAGACGCAGGAAACATTTGAGCAACCAATGTGGTTACGGTCATATGTCCTACATTTTCACATTATAAAGACCTTTGTTGGCCTCTGGTCTCAGTTCAACACGTGAAGGGGGGATAAAGTGAAGATGTAGAAACATTTGGGTATGGGACAGTTTTTAAACGGTCATTAATGACCTTTTGGTTGTTTTTACTACATGTTAGGGAATGTTTCACTGCATCTTTGCTTCAACAGATGTATTTTCGTCAGTTGAACACAGGTCCGGTGGTGGTGACAGGAGAAGATGTTTTGAGAGCAGAAAGTTTTCTGGTACAAAAGTATTCTATGGGTTAAGGTTCCCACATCATGTCCTGCACTTCAGCACTGGCGTTATAGCGCTCAAAGTCTTTCTTCATTTTTACAGACTGTACACACAGGTCACGCATACAAAGGCAAAACTATCATAGTTGCTTTGGTCTGTTCAGGATCTATCTGTTCTCTATGAATGTCTCAAGGACTGACAGAGAGTGAAGGTGAGGGGAGGGGTCTGTGAAGGAGGACTCACACCCAGATGCAATGTTGCTACTGCTGCTGATGCGGGTGAAAATGTTATCTCTAGGACAGTCAGAAACCCTTCTGGATTCATTTTTGCATCTAAAGCTTTCAAAGTGGCACAGTAGTGCAGTGGTTAGTGTTGTCGCCTCACAGCAAGAAGGTCCTGGGTTCGAATCCCAGGTCAGGGCGTTTCTGTGCAGAGTTTGAGAATCCCGGGTCAGGGCGTTTCTGTGCAGAGTTTGCACGTTCTCCCTGTGCCTGCATGGGTTCTCTCCGGGTACTCCAGCTTCCTCCCACAGTCCAAAAAACATGCAAACTGGGGGTTAGGTTAATTGGTCACTCTAAATTGCCTGTAGGTGTGAATGTGAGTGTGGATGGTTGTTTGTTTCTATATGTTAGCCCTGCGATGAACTGGTGACTTGTCCAGGGTGTACCCCGCCTTCGCCCGAAGATGCTGAGATAGGCTCCAGCCACCCCCCCGGCCCCTGCGACCCCTAACAGGATAAGCGGTAGAAAATGAGAAAATGGATGGAAGTTTTCAAAGTAACCGCCACCCTGCCTACTTCAATCTCATTCGATGAAATTCAACGCCCCATTACTACATCATTGCTCATGTATAACCACCTTCTCATGACTGCGGACAAGGGACAAAGGTCGGAAAAAAAAAACTTGACGAAAGAGAGATTATATCTTATTTACCTAGATACTTAGCGTCACCTTGAAGCCATCCGACACTCCTACAGCGCACCTCACCACTGTCATATTGCTCTTACACATATGCTGCACCAGTCTAACATACTTCTCTGCCACTCCAGACTCACTCATACAGAACCACAGTTCCTCCCTCAGCACCCTGTCATAGGATTTCTCGAAATCCACAAAGACACAATGCAACTCTTTCTGACCATCTCTATATTTCTCCACTAGCAGTCTCGCCAGATGATACAGATCCTTTTCTCTTTCCTTAATGTCCAACTTCTCATACAGATCATCATACGCCTTCTGTTTAGCCTTTGCCACCTCCCTCTTCGCCTTACGTTGAATCTCCTTGTATTCCTGTCTACTCTCTTCCGTTCCCTCACTATATCATTTCTTCCCCAACACACACTTTTAATCACACCCTCTGCACAAAATCTGCTTTTATCAGATCATTATCTTCTAACATTTGAATTTCTGCTCATCAACTATGAACCAAGAGTCACTAGTTATTATAGCAGATGCATATCTGAGGACACTGTTGAAAATTTTAAAGAAATTATTCCCTCTGCATTAATTTCAGTGCCATATCCCAAAATAACAGAGGAGTCATATCTTAAATTTAGCCCCTCCCAGCTTGATCACCTTGCCGATTTCACCGCCGGCTCTCTACGTGCTTCACTCGATTCCATTGCCCCAGTTAAAAAGAAAACAAAACCAGTAAAGAGACTAGCTCCGTGGTATAATCTTAACACTCGCAAGTTAAAACAGAAAACTCATAAACTTGAAAAGAAATGGCGTTCCACTAAACTGGAAGAGCCACACATGGCCTGGCAGGATAGCCTTAAAGTATACAGGAAGGCCCTTCGCCGAGCAAGAAAAGACTACTATTCAGCGTTGATAGAAGAAAACAAGAATAAGCCCAGGATCCTTTTCAGCACTGTAGCCAGGCTGAGTGAGAGCCATCATTCTATTGAACCATGCATTCCTAGAGCCCTCACCTGTAATGATTTTATGAATTTCTTCAATAATAAAATTAGACTTATCAGAGAAAATATCCTACACTCCACAGATTCCAGTTCAGCAACAGGAATTATAGAGGCTGTTATTAGTCCTGATGTGTGTTTGGAAAGCTTCCATCCAATTGACCTTAAGGAACTAACGACAACATTATCTTCATCTAAATCATCAACCTGTATACTAGACCCCATACCTACTAGGTTGCTCAAAGAGGTTTTACCCCTAATTAGAAATCCACTACTAAACATTATCAATCTATCCCTTGTAACAGGTTATGTGCCCCAGTCATTTAAAGTAGCTGTAATTAAACCGCTCCTAAAAAAACCTACCCTAGACCCAGAAGTTTTAGCCAACTATAGACCAATATCCAACCTCCCCTTTCTTTCAAAGATTCTAGAGAAAGCAGTAGCGAAACAACTATGTGGCTTTCTTCAGTATAATAGTCTATTTGAAGAGTTTCAGTCAGGTTTTAGAAAGCATCACAGCACAGAAACGGCATTGGTAAAAGTTACAAATGACCTCCTCACTGCATCTGATGCGGGACTTATCTCTATACTAGTCTTATTAGATCTTAGTGCAGCTTTTGACACTATCGATCATCACATCTTACTACAGAGGATGGAACACCAAATTGGCATTAAAGGATCTGCTCTAAGATGGTTTAAGTCCTACCTATCTGATAGATATAATTTTGTTCATGTTAATGATGAATCATCAAGATATGACAAGGTTAGTCATGGAGTCCCACAAGGTTCTGTGCTTGGACCATTACTATTTACTCTATATATGCTTCCTGTAGGTAAAATTATTAGAAAGCACTCCATACATTTTCACTGTTATGCAGATGACACACAACTATACTTATCAATGAAGCCAGATGAAACCCATCAGTTAGCTAATCTACAGTCATGTCTTAAGGACATTAAAAACTGGATGTTTCATAACTTTTTAATGTTAAACTCTGACAAAACTGAAGTCATTGTGCTGGGCCCCAAACACATTAGAGACTCATTATCCAGCAACATAGTTAATCTGGATGGCATTGCCTTGGCCTCCAGCACCACTGTCAGAAACCTGGGTGTTATCTTTGACCAGGAGCTGTCTTTTAAATCACATGTTAAACAGATTTCAAGGACCGCCTTCTTTCACCTCCGTAACATTGCTAAAATCCGGCACATCCTGTCTCAACAAGATGCAGAAAAACTAGTTCATGCGTTTGTTACTTCCAGGCTGGACTACTGTAATTCTTTATTTTCAGGTTGCCCTAACAAAATTTTAAAAACTCTTCAGTTAATCCAAAATGCAGCAGCGCGTGTACTGACTAGAACTAATATCAGAGACCATATTTCCCCCATACTGGCTTCTCTGCACTGGCTCCCCGGTTAATTTAGAATAGAATTTAAAATCCTTGTTCTCACCTACAAAGCTATTCATGGTCAGTCACCATCTTATCTTGAACAGCTCATAGTACCCTATCGCCCATCCAGAACCTTACGCTCCCAGGATGCAGGGTTATTGGTGATCCCAAGAATTTCCAAAAGTAGAATGGGAGGCAGAGCTTTCAGCTATCAAGCTCCTCTCCTGTGGAACTATCTTCCAGTCTTGGTACGGGAGGCAGACACACTCTCTGATTTTAAGAGTAGGCTTAAAACCTTCCTTTTTGATAAAGCTTATAGTTAAGGCTGGCCTATCTAGCCCTTAGTTATGCTGCTATAGGCTTAGGTTGCTGGGGGAACACTCCATGATTCACTGAGCTTTCTTCTCTCCCCCCTCTGACTCCGACTCCTTCTCTGCTCCTGTAAATGTCCATATCCTTACACTAACTTTACTTCTTCCCCGGAGTCGTTGTGCTTTACCATCCTGCAGGTTTTTCTAGGTCGCGGTGGGAGGTGCTGCTGTGGTCCTGCCTGATGCCTCCTGGCCACATTAGGAAAGGAGATCCTGTGACTTGGATCCTGTGACTTGGATCCTAGGCTGGATTTCCAAGTGCAAATCGGGACCCACAGATCACAATGGCTTCTGGATCAATAGACTACACCTGCTTCTGGACCACTACACTTCACATATCCCTGGATTTACAGATTCTACATACTCTTGGACTCAGCAACACCCAGATCTTCCTACATGGAGTACAATGACTCCTGGACCAACAGAGTCCACCTGCGTCTGGATCACTAGACTTTCCATACATCCGGACACATAGAATCCACAGACTCTGGGACTCATGGATGTTTTATGCATTCTAAATGAACTGTTGTTATCATGTTTTTGTGTTCTGTACAAGTGACATTTATTGCACGTCTGTCCGTCCTAGGAAGAAGGATCCCTCCTCTGTGGCTCTTCCTGAGGTTTCTTATTTTCCCTGTTTAGGGTTTTTTAAGTTTTTCCTCACCCGGTTCGAGGGTCTAAGGGCAGAGGATGTCACATCTGTACAGTTTGTCAAAGCCCAGTGAGATAATGTGTAAATTGTGATTTCGGGCTATACAAATAAAATTTGATTTGATTTGATTTGATTCCCCGCCAACCTCTTCCCCTGAATACTCTCCTGCACTTCATCATTCAACCTCCAAGTCTCTGGCTGTAGATACCCAATTATCTGGCAGTTCCTCACAACCGCCCAAAGCCTGTCTAAACCTCTCCCTGAAGTCTTCTCAGCTTCCTTTTTCTTTTTACACTATTTGATCCTCTGCTCCACCTTTACTCTCTTCCTCTTCCTCACCACTAGAGAGAGTCATCCTACATACATCCATCCGATGCTGTCTGGCTATATTCTTCCCTGTCACCACCTTGCAGTCTCCAATTTATTTCAGATTGCATCGTCTAAACAAAATGTATCCCACCTGCGTGCTCCTGCTTCTACTTCGTCACCCTGAGTTCTTCCCTCTTTTGGAAGTAGCTAATCACTACAGTCATTTCCATTCTTTTTGCAAAATCAACTATCATCTGTCCTTCCAGGTTCCTTTCCTTGACACCAAACCTGCCTAACACCTCTGTTTCCTTTACCAACATGCTCAGTGAAGTCTGCTCCAATTACCACTCTCTCCTCCCTGGGAACATTCCCCACCACTTCAACTGACTCGCTCCAGAAATTTCTCTTTCTCTTCCATCTCACAGCCAACTTGTGGGGCATAACCACTGACAACATTCATTATCACACCTTCAATTTCCAGCTTCAAACTCTTGACCCTGTCTGACACTCTTTTCACCTCTAAACATTCTTTGCATACTCCTCCGTCAGGATCACACCTACACCATTTGTCTTCCTGTCCACACCATGATAGTACAACTTCAACCCTGCTCTGATGCATCTAGCCTTGCTGCCGTTCCACCTGGTCTCTTGCACACACAAAACCGTTCATCCCTGCCTGTCATCGTGTCAGCATTTGGAGTTCCTACTCTCAATCCTACGCTTTTGACTTTCCTCTTCTCTCTCTGTCACCGAACGCATTTCCCTCCTCTTGTTTGTAGCCCAATTTCGGCTTGTACCCTGTTTGTCAACAGCAGTTTTGTCAGCAGTTGTGGCGGTCGTTTGTGGGCCCCAACCGATCCGGTATGAAAATCGCTTTCGTGATTCGCATGTTTGATTTGGCTCAATTTTTAAGCCTGATGACCTGACAATTTATCCGGACTTGGGACCGGGACTAGAAATACACTGATTTGTGACCCCTAGTAGCTGGTTTGATTAATTTAATCTAATACCCAGCACTAAATAGCACTCTTACAATTTCAAACCGTCAACAACAATTTCCTAAACCTAACCAAAACGATTGGACACAAACTTAACCAAAAATCACTGACCTTTCCCTAAAAGTAAAGAGATGGGTTTTATGCCTAAATTTCATCATAAATCACTGATACTAAAACTTCAACATCAGGAAAAGCCATGAGGGGTATGAGTCTTTGTTCATCACCCAGAGATGGTAAAAGGAAGGCTTAGCGTTTCAGTCATAGATACCTTACATGTCTGATGAGTTTTAAAACATTTGGTTTCTATAAGTAATTGATCAAATGTGGTTAAACTTGTGTGTTATTCATTTGAATGTCCTTATTACTTTTCATTTTTGAATGTAAAAAAACCAGAGAGAAACAAGAGAAAGCAAGTACTTTTTTTCTTTTTGTTGGCTTAAAATTAGCAGAAGTTCGTATACCCCTGGGCTTGGCCACTGACCTTAAACCACAATAAATTAACTTTAGTCCAGGCAGCCTCTGGCTTGTCTACCACTGGGTACCCAAGTTCACATTTTGCAGCGGATAGAAAATCCTTATTCAATTATGTGCTGTCAGAAGCTGCAATTAGTCATTATCTGACTTCACCAGTGAGCACCACAGGTGCTTTATAAGTAAACAGTCATTTCATGTCATCTGTTACACAAACTGAAGACAACATTTAAAGTAAAACCCTGCCAATGCAGCTCAGAACTGAAGCATAATGTCTCTAAAGACAAGCCATCATAAAAATATACAAATTTATATCCTATATTAGGAATAATTTATGGCCCTTAAATGGACATCTAGGAAAATACATCCTCTTGCCAGAAAGAAATAACTCTCATTTCTGAACAAAAACAGATTAGCTTAGCATAGAATGCTGCAAGGATGGTTACATTTTCACATAATTAGGTATTTTTTCCTTTGTGTTTTGCAGTGCTGTACAATAGTCTTGTCTTCTTATTTCTCTGTTTTGCATTTAAATTGTTCTGCAATTTGTTGACAGCCAATAAAAAATTCAAACTGAATCTTGTCCAATCTCTTCAATCAATCCCCCTCAAACAGTAATGAGTAACTTTTTAGTGATGAAATTATATATTCCATACAGAAAAAAGGCAGCCTTGGGCATTTTCAATCACTGTCATTAAAATCTCTAGTACATCCAAAATGTGTACAGTGCACCGTTTGGGGCCGCTGTGGCTCAAAAGGAAGAGCTGTCGTCCAGTGTTCAGAAGGATCCTAGATACCAGCACCTGCCGCTAACATGTCAAAGTGTCCAAATTGCTCCTGATGCTGCTTCATCAGGATATGAGTGTGTGTAAATGGTTAACACTCCTAGCAGGTGGCACCCTTTGAGGTAGTTACTGCCAACAGTGTATGAATGTGTGTGTGAATGGGTGAATGCAAAACATGTAGTGTAAAAGTGCTTTGAGTGGTCAAAATGTCTAGAAAAGCACTATATAAATATAGGACATTTAATGTTATATTGATATCATGACTAAATCTTTTGGCTCCCTGTTCATAAACAATAAAGCAAGGAATTGTCATTCTTATAGTCAGTACATGTAAAGTGTTGTAATTGAATACTTTTAGAGGAAAAAACAGGGATTTAGAGGAAGTGACATGGTCTGGCAAGGGAATCCATAATATGGTTTGAAAGCATCTGAGAAAAACTGTAAAGAAGAGGTGGTTTCTAAGGCTTCTTCTCCAGTTACTAGAAATCCATACAGTGACCACACAAACATTCAAAGATATATAGTGGACATATCAGTTCTTAACAAAAATATAACACAGGCTTTAATAATTGAGAAAAGACTTTCTGATGGCAGTAGCAGTCATATTTAATGCCGATAACAGGACTTCACAGTTAAAATCTGTGAACAATTGAACCAAATTTCTTCAATTATGGCCAATGATGCAATTCTAATTTTAATTGATGTCATCAAATAAGAACAAGACCTATAGTCTTTCTAAACATACGGAATTCCCAAGCTCCATCAGAGCACCTTGGAATTCATGAATTTTGGAACTCACATATATTTTACTGCTTCTGATTTTGTTGTTTTAACATCATTATAAATGATGAGATATTTGAGAAGGAAATCAACCTAGATTTCTTACATGCATAAGTTTTAGTCTATGCATATTGACTAGTTTGCATGCGAATTGTACATTTGAACTTCCTCCGCTTCAATATGTGTCTTTCCATATACCTATAGAAGAAGAAGCGTTATTGTCATTGCACCGCGAGGTACAACGAAACAGTGTTTAGCAGCAAACTCTTGTAGCAGCTATTGTCAAGTATAAAGGATAAGGATAAAAAATAATAAATAAATCTGTATAAAATAAGATCAGCATATGTACAAATGTTTCAGTTGCAGTGTTGTGTGGCAACGTGCAGGTAAAATAATAATAATAATTTAAGAATAAATGTACAAGAAGAGCAGTTATTGCAGTGGCCACATTATTGCATACGGTAGTGTTCATTTTGCTTGCAACAGTCTTCACAGCCATAGCGAAGAAGCTGTGTTGGTGTCTGTTGGTGCAGGCTCACGTGGCTCCGAGCCTGCCAGAGGGGAGGCTGGGGAACAGAGAGTCCTTTTTTCATGAAGTCCTTTTAAGACAACAACACATGGAAGGACAGCATAATTTTATTGTAGATATTACCCTGAAATTTAGGTTACTTTGCTACGTACATGATAACCATTACTTATAATGACGTTCTGAAAATTTGCTTGCCTTTCATTATAAAATTACCCTTCTCCTCTGCTGTTTGTCCATGCTTTTTATTTAGCTATGAATCCTTTGCCTCTGTTCTAGAAGCTATATAATGTACTACCGCAAGGCTGGTTAATACACTACCCTCTTGTAGCTGACACAATGGCCAGCTGGGACAGTGATAACACCTATTACTAATTTCTTTTCTAAGTTCTTTTCTATTTGTAGTGTACTGTGCCATTTACACTCCCTTAATTTCCCTTTTGGGAGTGTACTTATTTTCGCCCAATAAAGAGGTTTTGAAAATGAGTATAACCCTCTGTGCTACAACAACAAAATTGTTAGTTTATTGGCAATAAGTACAGAAATTATTTTTGTTTATTGAATAAAATAAAATGGATGCTGCTAAATAGCTAGTATAGTGACATGGGACCCATACATGACTTACTATAATATTCATGATATTAATCAGCACTTATTAGTCTATGTGTGTGCGTGTAATATTGCTTGACATAATTATGTTCATGCAATGCTTTTGGTACTGTATGTAGGCTATGTAATTATCTTGATTGCTCACTCCCTATGCTTTTAAGACACATTTACTCATGAAGTCTTTATGGTACTTTTCCACAGTGTTTGTATAGCATGCAAACACACACACATTTACAAAAATATACTGAGGTAAGTGTGCATGTATGTGTATGTATGTCGCATTGTTGCATTCTTTGTATTTTGAGTATCCATGCGTGGTTTTCATACCTGTTTATCGGTGAGTGCATATAAGTACTGACGATCTGGGCTGAAGAGAAGATCTCTCAGAATGGGGTTCCCGTTGCTCACCTCAACATTCTCATATAGCATTGCAGGTTGGATAACGGAGTTTACCAGGATCTGAACAGAGGATTGAAGATGGAGTCAGAGCCGTATCACTTTCCAATTTTTCCTAAATCACAGTTTTACAAAAGTGTAAATACCAAACAAGATTACTCAAGATTTCAGTTTTCATTGGTACTACATTTCCACCAAATTAAAATTCCTTATTGAGACAGTCTGAAATGTAGCCAATTTCAGATGTATAGTTTTGTTAAAAGTTAGGTTGTGCTTCTTTATTTGTTGTATTTGAACATTCCCATGTACAGATGTCTGTCTCTTGCGCTATTGCAAATTCTTTCTTTGCATGTCTACTTTCATTTGACTGTGAAAGTCTTTGCTAATGTTCAAGAAAATGATGTGTTTATGTCTACCACTTGTAAAAGCACAACTTCTAAGTTTATGGTGAAACTCAAAATAAAGGATAAAACACAATTTGGTTGCCAAATTATAGGTTGTGCAACTACAGTACACAACTAAATGAAGTCACTTTTGTTGGTGGTGAAAGTGTTATATTCTACTGGCAAAATTACAGAGTTTTGAAGGATCATCCCTTGTGTACCAGCAAGTAAATCATTTCCTGCTTCTCTCTGTAGTTTTAATGGTGGATCTTTCTGATTTGCCAACATCCGTTCACTCATCCATCACCTGACAGCAGCTTAGTCTGTTACAACTTTCCTGTTTTTCTTGTGCCTAAATGTCAACCATCTTTTTTCCTTAGCTAAACAAATGTTATTTTTCTAATTTAGCCCCCTTAACAGTAGGTTCAATGACAGGCAGTCTATCATCACTGGATCTGCTTATGTTGTTTAAGGAGAGAAGCAGCTTTTGGTTAGAAATTAGCTTTCAAGACTTTCTCAGTGGGACATTGAGAAACTAAAACAACTGAATTTTACACTAAAAAGTACATTTTTAGGTATTTTTACAACACATACTTTTTCTTTAAATTGGAAAACTTTTTTTTTCTCTCTTTCAATAACAGTACAGGCAAGTTCACACCCACATCCACTCACATACATAAATTGAAATAAACACTTAATTCTAAAGCTGCTACATGCCTCAGGCCGCTCTATCACATGCGATGAGTGAGGAACAGGAGTGTGAGAACAGGAGCAGGGAGCGTGCACTGGCCCACAGCTCAGGGCAGAGGGCAGTTGGAGTCAGATTCAGGTCAATTGGCACAGAGGGGCCTGAGGATTGGAGCAGGTGATTGAAGATTCTCATCTAGTCTACTTGCCCACAGGTTCTTAATCTTCCTTTGCGACGTTCGCACTAAAAGAAAGTTAGCATGTTCATACAGACTCACCAATGAAGTGGCAGTACTTACGAGTGAAAAAAACTTTTGATTTGAACTTCTTATCAACCCTCCAAAAACTCACTTTTTTATTTAGCTTTTAGTGGAATCTCCATATTGATATCTATTGATATCGTGTGATCACATCTAGGAGATATAATTATTAAATCTAAACAAACCAATGCCACCAGCAGTAAAGGGATTTCAAATAAATGCCATATACTGTATTGTCTGTCATGGTTTATGTTTTTGCTTGCTGTTTTGTTTTGCCTGTCCTGTTGGTCTCTGTGCTCCTGCTTCCCCTGCCCCTCCTCCCTGTTTTTTCCCAGTGGGCGTTTCTGCTCTCCTCCTCCCATGGCTGACGAGGCACACCTGCCCTGCATTTACCGGCAATCAACCCACTAGATATACATTCCTTGGACTTCTCTTCAGTGCCAGAGTATCCTGCCTGTTTGGTGATCTCTCACGTTTATTCTTGCTATTTCCGAGTCTCTCGTGACCGGTTTTTGTTCGTGTTTTTGATCGTGTCTTTTCTCTGTTTTCGTCCAGGTTATGCGGTGTGCCTCAGTCAGCCTCACCCCTGCCTCGCCTTTGGTTCTTCTTGTGATTTTTGATTCAGACTTGTTTGTTCTGCCTCGCTTTCTGTTCTCTCCTTCTGTTGTCACTTTGTTGTTTTGTTTTTTTTTTTTTTAGAACGTCAAGCTCAGTCTCCATTTCCTCTTTTGGTTGTACTTTGCGTATTGTTACCGGTATCTTCACGGACTATTTCTTGACTTTGTTTTCTGTAAGTAAAGACTGT
The DNA here is from genome assembly GCA_001698575.1 of Mola mola. Classification (NCBI taxonomy): domain Eukaryota; kingdom Metazoa; phylum Chordata; class Actinopteri; order Tetraodontiformes; family Molidae; genus Mola; species Mola mola. Next base: position 2,729,477 of record KV751327.1, on the reverse strand, counting down.
GTAACCTGATCTGTTTCTGCATTGGGGTCCCATTTTGTGACTCATGACATTGTCCAGCTGAAATATCTGCAGGAAATGGCTTCGTGAATTCCACTTACCCTGTGTAGTCTGTGCTCGCTAAACTCAAAACCATAAAAGTGTAAAAAAGAAACGGTGGAAAATCCCGATCCCCTTTTTTTTTTTTTTTTTGGTTTGAATTTGTCCAGTTTCTCTCTTTCTGCAACTTATTAACAAAGAGTCCAGGCTGTGAGCTGAAATAGAGTCTAAATAGAGTTTAAATATGTTTTAAGAGCTGCTCCTAGGATAATTAGACAATTAAATAAGTTCTCACTTTGATGTTACTGATAGTTTAATTTAATTAACACGCCCTTTACTGATTAAGTTACTTCTTTGAGTGAGACAATCTTATGTGTATTTATCTTGCTCAGCAGTGCTACTCTTCAAAGAGTGTGCTAAACTTTAATTGCTATTTGTATTCAAATTATCCAACAAATTGTTTCATCAGAGATATCCACGTCATTTTGACTCGTCATAATTCCATTTTGACTAATCATGAGAGTTATAGATATCTCTAACTCCATTTTTGACTAGTCACAATGAGACTTGGAGATATCTGTAATTCAGTTTCGACTAATTACATCTAGAAAGTAGATATCTGTTAATGACTTAACTAAAACTGACTCAACCACATATCCTAAATGAAAATTGCAGATATCTGTAATTCAGTTTTTACTAGTCAGAATTACAGTTACACATATCTCAAACGTCATTTTGATCCGTTAGGATTGCTGCACATGACGTTGGCTTCCCATTGGATACCGGTCCAAATGTACTGGAGGAAAACGGGAGAATAGCGTTGTTGTTAGCAGGACAAATGGCGGTTGCTGTTTTGGGTTAAAAAAAAATTCCAGCTGCTTCTTCAGTTTAATGATAGTTTGAGGCAGCGCCTATGGCAAGCCGTTTTACCATGGAATAGCTAGTAAGGATATGTGGCATGCCGAAAGTCCCTCCTCCTACTTTGTGTCCCTTCTGACATAATTACAGATATCTGTAATGTAATTTTGCATAGTCAAAACTTTAAAGATATCTGTAATGACATTTTGACTAGGCATGGCTTAAGACAAATATCTATAACATGGTTTTGCATAGTTAAAACATAATTTTGGATAACTACAAACTACAATATAGATATACTTAATTGGGGGGGGGTATTACGGATATCTGTAATAAATATCCAGATGAGCCATCAAATGTTAAAACGGCTTGCCATACATAGTAATGATTCAGTTATTTTCCTTTAGAGGAATCAGATACAGGAGAAAGGCAAGGATAAGGCAATAAAAGTGAATAAATATGAATAATGAGCTTTCGCCTTTGTGTTGCAGTGATTAATACCATGCTGGTTTCAACCAAGGTCACATTTTTGAGTCGGGTAAAAAACAAACCTGCACTTCTTTTTCTCTGAACCATGGTTTTTTTTTTGTTTTTTAAACTGCCTTGTTTTTCCTTTTCTTCTTTTCTTTTTTGGGGGGGAATTTTTTTTGACTATATGACCCCTTTCTGGTTTCTCCATTCACTACATTACTTTCATCTTGGTGTTTGACATGTATTTAAGGAAAGCCACCTCATTTATTTATTCATTTTACCAGTGCCCAAGCCAATTATCTAAGCCTGTTCTCACCTCACTTTTCCCTTGTTTATCTCTTTCCTTTGTTGTCTTCATCCCCCACCTCTTTTCTTCACGCAGTTACCCTTTGTCTCTCTTTCTTTCACTCCCCACTCCATGTCAAGGCTTCCCATTGCATTGAAGATGGAGGGAACAGAGGCAAGGGAAAAGGCATGTCCATAATAAAAAAAGTGTGTGAGAGAGAAAGAGAGAGAAACTCTTCATCATACTCATGATCCCAAATGAAATTGATTTTTGTCTCATCTGTCGAGAGAGATTAAAGTACAGATGCGGCCACTTGAACGCCCCACTATTTCCATGGCTGGCTCATGAAAGGCCCTTGACAGATCAGTGGCAGGCCTTGGGAGGGTCCCAGGCATTAATGATATCTCTCACGGGGATGTAGTGAATGTGACACAAATGAGGACGCTCCTTACAGGGTTTGGGAAACATCTTGCAATGGTTTATCTGCCCACCAGGGGTACCAGTGATCATGAAGCTCAAATGCTGTTGCCACGAAAGTGACAAATTTTGAATTATTCAACAGTACAGGGTGAAAAATGAAGAAATATGTGAGGCACATTATTGTCTGAGATGGTGTGTGCCGCAGTCAGCTGGGAGAACTCCATCAGAGCAGTCAAATGACACAGAAGTAATATTTTTACACAAACAGAACAGGATTTGCAACTATTTTTTCCAGACTCAGAAACTCACTATCCCATCCATCCATTTTCTACCGCTTATACCGTTAGGGGTTGGGGGGGGGTACTACCGCTTATCCTGTTAGGGGTCGCGGGGGGGAGCCTATCCCAGCATCTTCAAGCGAAGGCAGGGGTCACCCTGGACAAGTCGCCAGTCCATCACAGTGCTGACATATAGAGACAAACAACCATCCACACTCACATTCACACCTAAGGGCAATTTAGAGTGACCAGTTGACCCCCAGTTTGCATGTTTTTGGACTGTGGGAGGAAGCCGGAGTACCCAGAGAGAACCCACACAGGCACAGAGAGAACATGCAAACTCCACACAGAAACGCCCTGACCCGGAATGGAACCCAGGACCTTTTTGCTGTGAGGCGACAGTGCTAACCACTGCACCGCTGTGCCGCCCTGAAAAAAAACTCACTAGACTTTGCAATTTTTATCCTGGGGGAGTTTCCTCAGGAGTGACAAATTATCAAATTGCAGTTACAGTTTTTCAAATTCTGAGTCTTATTGTCGCTACAATGTCGCTTCTTTAAGAAAGCAGTGTAAGTGTTGAAAATCTTTTATAACCGCAGTTCACATAGAACACAATTCATGGCAGATTTACATTAAATGGATCTCCAGTGGTGGACTGGCGATCAGGATGTTCTGAAGAACCACAGAACGGCTGGCATGTTAGAGGCACTTAAGAAAATAAAGTTATAAATAAATCGTCAGTAGGTAGCATGTAGGTAACATTCTGAAAAATCTTGGAATTTCCAGGTTTCAACCGTTGCAAGCTTATGAAAAACTTTATGACTTACGCGTGAGAATAAATGACAAAAAAGAGAGAGAAATACCACCGTCAGTAAGAATCTCGCTGTTCTTGTTAACTTTCATTCACAAACTAAAATGACTGAAATACAGCCACTGACCAACTAAAGCCTGGTCTAAAGTTGATACTGCAGTATTTCCTGCTGTTTAAGTGGAATATTATTCAGGTAGTTATATGCGCCTAAATATGTTCACTGTATGATCCTCCTCTGTTTGTGTGATGTTTGGGTGTATACAGAACATTAGATATGACCGATCCAGTCGGTGTATTGGGAGATTAAAGCCTCTGTGTTCTGTGTGTAAATGCAAACATGCATCCACCTGTTAGAGGACCGCAGCAGCTTTCCTCCTCCGCTAACTATCATTGCGATTTTGATCGGATGCATCTGTTGATTTTTTTTGTTTTTTTTACTTTCTGGTGCACAAAAGCTATCAGTAGTGTGTTATTTTCTTCTTATTAGGTCCAGTTGAGCAGGACACAGACAGGTGAGAATGTGTGTTTCTGCTGCCTAATGAATTGGCTAAACAAATGCAAATGACTCAGGGAGAAAAATCTACTGGATTAAGGATTTACATTAAGACTTTGCAAAGAAACACGAAGAGAGAGTTCCCTGTTTAATTTGTATTTTTAGATGAAGTAAGTTCGTTTGTCCATGAAGCGCTGAGTAGCTCTTTTTTAACACAGCAATGTAAGCTGATGACTGGTGATGTCTGAGGGGATGTTCACACAGAAATTCAACTTTTCAGGGCTGCCAACTTTTCAGATAAATTAAGAGTAAGACATTAGAGGGAATCGTGCACAATTTGTGTGTAAAAATAAAAATAAAAAGTAGAAAAATATAGACAGTATAGGCGGTTATAAAAATCTAACGATATATGCAGAAGTTGTGCAGAGTGCAGAGTTTAATGCAGGTAGGAGGAGGTGGATGATTTAACCAGGTAAAGTGTCTGGTGTCTAATAACAGAGGTGTTGAAATGTCTGATTGCACTGGGGAGGAACAACATCCTGTATCGTTCCTTGTAGCAGCAGGGTTGGATCATTCTGTTGCTAAAGCTGCTCCTCAAAATGTTCAGTTTTATGGTGGGGGATGGAGGTGTTGTCCATGATGGCCAGCAGTTTGTTCAGCATCCTCTGCTCCACCACCTCCTCCAAGGTGGTCAACCGAGCACAGACAACAGAACCTGCTTTCCTGATCAGTTTATTCAGTCTGTTGGCGTCCTTTGCCTTGATGCCTGTGCCCCAGCACACCACAGCAAAGAAGATGGCGCTCGCCACAACAGACTGGTAAAACACCAGGAGCAACCAGTTGCATACATTGACCGGATGCTCCTGATGTTTTATCACTCTGTTGTGACAAGCGATTTATGTTACTTTTAGAAATAGATTTGTTTAATCAACTGATGTCAAAACCATGTTTTTCAGTAATGGCCTTGGTACCCTAACCTGTGACCTAAAATATCCTGCACTGCAGTAGCATTCTCCATAAAATATGAAACACCAGGCCTGGTCTGCAACAGGAGTTATGAAGAATTTGGTCTTTAAATTGTGATGGATGACCACATATGCTTACCATGATAGCTCATGATACAGCCACTTTTCTTGACATCTCATACTTATTAGGTAGGTAAAATGTTTTTATAAACTGCAAAACTAATACCACTACAATACACACTCTATAAAATATATGACCAAAGTTATAAATGCAACAACATCTGACATGTTAATGTTTCACCAACAACTGTTTTAAGAAGAATGTGAAAAATTGAGGGAAAAGCTTCAAGAGCAATTAGATACTTTCACATTAAAGATTCTCAGGTTTAAAATTTTACAGCTAGCATAATAGTGATGTTATATTTTTTGTTTTTTTTCCCAGACCCCAGGCCTGCTTTTTTAGCACTATTATCACAGTTAGAATTTTAAATTTCAAACAGTTGAGCACTGGGAGTATTACAATGTCACTGTATTCCATTGACTTATATCCTTACTGGGGAATATGTGCTCCAAAATGTCACTTTATAACCAGAAGACATTCATAGGTGACATTGCTTTCTATTCTAGTCAGGAGCACACAGATAAGCACACAAACTGCATGCAGAAGAACTGCATCTGTACACGTTTCTTGTCAGATAATTACACATGGCACAGTACTTTTTCTGTTGTCAGCCAGGCCAGGCTGGCATGGTTGCGTGTTTGCGTCCTCTTTAATCTTTCTCTAGCGTGATGGACTTCAGTTTCCCCTGTGCACCACTCTCATAACCTTTCTTCCATACACAGCACGCCTCCCCTGCCTGCTGCTATCATAACCATGAGCTGTAACCAATCCCTGGAGCGATTGCTTGCTTCATCTTCATTCTCTTTGCCGTCTCTTGCTTCTTTACTCTCTCATCTCTTTCATCCTGCTCAGAAGTCTCTCATCTTCTCTTCTGCTCCTCTCCTTAACTTCAGCTCTCCTTGCAGTCTTATTTGTTCTCATCCCCCCCATACCTTCACACCCATCTTTCTGCCCCCTGTCCCTTCACTGCAAAAAAAAAATATAGATCTGTCATTTTTAATTCATCCATATCACTTATCTTATGCAGGGTCACAGGGGGGCTGGAGCCTATCCCAGCGTCATTGGGCAAATGCGAAGTACATCCTGGACAATCACGAAGTCATTACAGGGCTGGCATATAAAGACAAACAACCATACACACTCACATACAGTACCCAATTAACCTAACCCCCACTGCATGTTTTTGGACTGTGAAAGGAAGCCAGAGTGCCCTGAGAGTACCCATGCAGACACATGGAGAACCGTAACAGGTGTGAGACTGGACCCAAGAACAATACAAATCTAGGCCGGCACCTTTCAGAACTTTATTGACAATGTTCACGAGTCCAAATAGACGACAATCAGGAAGCCTGGTCGGCGAGCACAGTCTAAGTTCAGAATGGGGCAGGAGTCTCCGGAGAGGGAGTCCGGGCAGACTGCAGGCAGACAGGGAGCGGGCAGATGCAAAGTTCAAAGACGGAAGGCAGGTCAGGTTACCGGGGCAAAGACGAGGAGATGTGGTCAGGGGCAGAAGGCAGGTCAGGTACCAGGAGATCCGTCCGGAAAAGAGTGCTGGAGGGTTAGTGCATAACGCAACGAAAATCTGGCAGAGAGTGGGTGTGGAGGGGCTGGTTAAGAGCTGACTGGGGGGAACAGGTGAGTCTAATGATGTTGATTAGGGCAGGCATCTAGAGTGGGTTGGTAGAGGGGAAAACCAGGAGTGGACTCTGACAGAGAACATGCAAACTCCACACAGAAAGGCTCTGACCTGAGAATCAAACTGAGGACCTTCTTGCTGTGAGGCAATCGTGCCAACCACTGCACCACTGTCTTCCAGTCAGACTCTATAAACAGCCCTTAATTCAGTCTTGTCTAACTTATTTCAGTAGTCACTGACATGAAACAATGCGGAATAACAGATCGCTCATGTGGTATCAAAAAATGACTCTTAATTAATTCAGTCCTGAAATTAGTTGATTTGCACTGATATCGAGTGAAAATCTGTCAGTACTTTAAATCAATTAAATGTCTTGTTTTGTGCCATTCCCTCTTCCTTCCTCTCCTTCATTCTTGGTCTGATCGTGTGCTAAAACAGCAACTCCAAAGTTGTCCGGGAGGAAGCTCCTGCAGGCCAAGGCTAGTGCAAAGCTATGTCTACCACATGCAACTGCGGAACGCACTGTATCTGTGTGCTTGATAGTTTAAAACAAACAAGACCAGCGGGGAACAGCAGTTAAAATCTGTTTTTCTAAAATTGAACCCTCAGTTTAATATTTTCAGTTCCTAGTTTTTTCTTCATGCGCCTAAACACATATGACACATATGACCTTGCAGTAGAAAGAGAAGTGGAAAACACACGAAGACCTGCAGAACAGATGTCACCCTGTGACAGGGGCCTCTCTCTCTTTTCCTGGGTGTCCTTCACTCAGTCTGCTCCCTCTTCAACTTGTAACCCTCCATGTCTTTTGCATTTTTTTCCCTTCGTGTACCAGCTCAGCTGACATGCATGAGCAGCCAAGCAGAACATGTTTTTGAACAGTGCAGCACGGCGGCATGTGTAGTGAGTGTACGATTGTGTGTATGTTTGTGTCTGTGTGTAATTTGCCCTGCAGTGACCAGTGAAACTACTGCTAAACTAGCTCAATTTGTCAAGAGCAGAGAGATGTCGGCTTTGAGTATCACTGCACCTCTGTCTTCAAGGTAAACGATGAGTATTGATTAAAAAAAATGAAAAAAAAACAAACCATTTAAACTGTTTGTTTTGGATAAGCCGGGGAGGAGAGAACAGCAGGAGAAAATTATGCTCCATTACTGTCACTGTGTCTGTGTATGTGTACAGTTAGATACAGAAGTATTTGGACAATATAGCAGCTTTTCACTCACGGAAAACAAAACTTAAGGCAGAAAGACCCACAAAAAAAGCAAAAAGAGATGTCGTGGTGTATGGAGGCCAAATTTTAAAACCTGTGTCATTGTCCAAATACTTCTTGACCTCTATGTGTGCCTCGAGAAGGCGACGGTTCATTATTAAAGGGATAGTGCATATAAATTTTCGGCTGCAGGTGTGGATGGACTCGAGAGAAAACAATGTCATGGCAGGGTCAGAGGGTGAACATCCGCTAAAGTGAATGATAAATGTTGCTCTCTTGCCTTCTGCCTGTTGCTACAGGGATTAGTTCCAGGAAGCAAGATAGAGTCTGATCAGAGTGACAGCTTTGTTTCAAAGACCATGAGCTTATTACAGCTATACACAGACAGACACACACAAATAGGAATTTATAGACAGCCAAATCAAATGCTATACTGTAAACAAGTAATTAGCCAACAGAATTTGTGTGTTTGTATTCATATGTGTTAGTTTATTGTTTAGTTTGAATTTTGTTTTACTCTTATACTTTTTGAGATAATTGTACAGTAGGGAGAACCGGGTAAAAAAAAAAAAAAAAAAAAAAAAGTGAAATATGATTTTTGTGTTGGTCAGATGGAAGGAGTGTGTACAAAAAGCATATTACTATCTGACACAGTGGCTTTCATACACAAGTTTTGATGGGAAGCTTCCTTTCCATCCCCCTGTCTCCTCCTCCTCCTACTCTTCCTCTGTTGTTCAGAGTTGCTGAGAATCCTGGCTGATCATAGTTATTGAGCTGGTCCTCAATAAGATTTAGAGCTAATGAAAACCAGCAGTTATTACCATTGATCACTTGTGCTGTCATTGGGATGAACTGGCTTAATGATATGGCTACAACACAGTAAGAAAATGTTAAATGCGCTTCACACTACCAGTCTTCTTTCACCCATTCACACTAATGTTCATAGACTGTAGCAGTGACCACTTCGCACTAATCTATTTTAGATCAAATTTTTTTTTGGGTGGTCTGGTAAAGTTGGAGAACTCACAACTGATGTATCAAAAAATACTGAAGCGGCAAATATATTCCAATTTTTATTCCCTACTGAGATTCAAGCTCTCTCTATACTCTCTATCCCACAGTTCCCATAATGCCGCTAATGGTGTAATTTTGATTCTTTCTCATAAATGGAACTGTCTTTCAACATCCCTAGGTAAAACACAAGCTTTCTCTATAATGAGACTTACTGTTTTAAACTTTGACACGCTTTTGTTTTGTTGCAGTGCTATTTGTTCAAGAAACAATGATGCGTGTGCATACGTGCAGGCACATACAGTACATGCAACAGTACACTTACAATGCTACTGGGTCTTTTAATAAAACACAGTCTGAACATGTGTTATCTTCTTCCGAGCTAACATATTTCTTGCATTTCTATCTAATTTATTTAATTAAACTTCAGTATGTTTATAATTATATCAATATTGCATTATAGACTTGATGGAGAGCACAGACAAGCTGTTGACTACTATGCAATCATGACATAGTAATTTCATGGTATAAAATAGCGGCTAAAAATAATTTCTTATGGCTGTCAATAGCTAATGTCATTAGCATATAAAGTATATGTTCTGCTAGGAGACTTTGGGTCCAAACATGGTGATGTTACTTTAACATGTAACACTAACCCAAACATTATTGCAGACCAAGTACAATCATTCATGGCAAATCTATCTCCAACAAAAATACAATGTGGCTCATCGAGAAGAACATAAAAAAGAAGCTAAGGCTTTGATGTGGCCTCCAAACACCCTAGATTCTAATCCAATCAAGCATCATGGGAAGTGATGGATCAAAAAAAAGAGAGGCCCCCACCCGTAAGGAACCAGAGAATCCACTGTCAATGTCCTGGTGTCAGGTACTAAAGGATACCAGCCAAGGTACCCTGTCCCTATCCTGACAGGTCAGAGCTGTTTTCATGACATGGCAGGAGCCAGTACTACATCATGCTGGGGGTTTTAATGTTGTGGCCTATCAGTGTATGTGAATAAATTTGCTGCACATGAAGATGTTTAATTATTATGGTTCGGTCCAAAATGAGCAGACAGATGAACGTTGCCTGGGTCGCTCTCTGCATTTAATCACAGAGATCTGGAACAGGTGCTCTTTGGAAAGGGCTGCAACATCCAAAATAAAAAAAATATGTGTCTCCATCTTGCAGAAAAAAGAAAAAAGAAAAAAAAAAAACTCTTGATGGTGCCAAATGGTCTCATTAAATGGAGTCTAAGGCACATTGTCCAATAGAATAAGTAAAAGGCATGTCAGAATAAAGGCTTTTTACGATATATACTGTACATATTTTCTTTGTTTCGGATGTTTAAATATAATTAACTAATGAAAAGTAATATTGGGTGCTGAGAACACAAGCATTTGAAGTGGTGACTTTTTGGGACAGTTGCTACTGTTACACCCCTGAATAGGGGAAGACATAACTTGAGTTAAAACAACAGCGACTGTTCAGCTCTCAAGTCAGTATTTTTTAATAACTGAGCGTCAGTCCAATAGCACCTCCTACAGGTTCTATACCGGAAATGACATCATTAACTCAATTCCCCTGTCTGTCAAAATAAAACCACAGAGTAGTACTGTAATATGAAAAATACAATATTATTTAACAGAACATACAAATTAAGAGCGTGTTACTTTATACTGTATATAGCAACCACTACACCACATGATTTCCTTGAAGTCCTCCTTCTGTTCTCTGCATTTTTCCCTTGTCATTTCCCCCTAACGTCCTGTCTTGGGAACAGAGAGAGCAATGGACAGTAGGATTAATCACGCCAGCCTCTAACACAGTCTGTCTTCCTCTTTGCATCTCGCTATTGCTGCAGATGAGCCTCACAACCACACTGGGATGAAGGCTCTAGTAAAGAAAAGGAGCACTCATAATTTTGGACTGTCTATTCCCCTGCAGTGCTGTATTTCATCTCCTTTTTCACATATTTTTTGTAGCTGTTGACACAAAATGTTACTTCCATGAAGAAAGTTAGATTTGAGGAAGCTTGCGTGCTGGCAAATGTGATGAATCTCAAAAATGAGCATCTAGATGCTGATTCATGCATGCCTTTCCTCTATCTATGCATTTTGACTGCAGTGCTGTTTCTTGTGTGTGTGCCTGTCACCCTACTCAGATGTGTAATTACATAGGAGCAATGATAAGCCATTTTTTTCCTTTCCTGTGGGAGTTTACAGCTAATTATAGAGCCAGCAGAGCTTCAAATTGCCATTTTAAACAACCATACGAGGAGCGACAATAACATACTCCCCTGGTGGTGTCATCACTGTGTAGTAGGTGTGTCTGCATGGAAGTAGAGAATACAGTACAGTACAGTAGACGAGAAAGTAATAGAAGCAGCAATAGAGTGAAAAAAAAGAACTAAAAGTCCTGTTAGCCATAAAAGACTGATTCCCTAAACAGGACACTATCAGGTACAGACACCATATTTAAATGGCTTCATTATTTTTGACATTTACATTGTGTTTACAGTGACAGGGGCAGATCTGAAGGAGGCGGCAAAGGCAGGGCTGTGTTTAATCTTCATCACTGATAACTTTTGTTTTCTTTAATTCATTTAATGACAGCAAATTGCCCTAACTTTACAGACGAACAAAGGCTGATTTTGAATCTTAACTGTATTGCACTATGCCAAAAGAATTTCTCCATCACTGTGCTGAGGAAAATTTCTAATCCACAGTGACAGAGTCCTACTTTACAGGCAAGACAAAAACAGTGGGTGGGGTCACAGGGGTTGCTAAGAAAAGAAAGGCTAGAGAAAGGACAAGAGGAAATTTTGGTCTGCAGTAAAATGTTCTTTGAGGGAACGAATGCACAAACACATACACGGACGGCTGTGGCTCAGATGGTAGAGCGGTCGTTCAGTGATTGGAAGGTTCCTGGTTCCATCCCAGACCCTGCAGTCAGCATGTCGAAGTGACCTTGAGCAAGGCACTGAACCCCTGATGCTGCTGTATGAGTGTGTGAATGGTTAACGGTCCTGTTGAGCAGGTAGCACCCTGCAAGATAGTCACTGCCACCAGTGTATGAATGCGTGTGTGAATGGGTGAATGCAAAAACCTGTGGTGTAAAGTGCTTTGAGTGGTCAACAATGACTAGAAAACTGCTATATAAATACAGGACGTTTACAAATGAAACAAACTTTCTGTACCTCTGGCTGTCATTTACACAAAAATTCCACTGTACTGTCACACACACATGCCAGCCATAATTCATACAATCCTAAAAGCTACAGTGTAACTTGTGTGCATATCTAAATTCTTCAGGAGTGACACACACTTTTGCTTAACCCTACATAAAGCACATGAGCATACACACACATATGCAAATATTGTATATACTGTAAAAGATAACATGAGAAACCAACATTAATGAATCATCATTCAGATGGCTCATCACAAATACCCTTACATGTACGTATGTGTGTGCGTGTGCACTTCATGGGTGTGTTTCCTTTCCCTCGAGTTTACATTGGTTGAAACCCCTATGTCAATCAATTAATTACATGTGTTTGTATGTGTGTAAGTGTGTGGTAAAGAGATACAGAGTTACAGTCCATCAATGTAATGAGTTTAAGAGGAGCTGTAACCCAAAACTAGATGGATCTGTAACTAACACCAGGTCAGATACAGTCAGTCAAAAAAAGAGCGACATGTCAGCTCATCATGCATCATCACATTATGCATGACAGAAATGTCAGTAAAAAATGTTTTGGCAATACATCACATAGATCTGGATGCAGTGGACAACTTTGAGGACAAAAAGGGTTTCACTTTTCTTTTTTTTTTTTTCTCGAATATTCCTCAATGAATTTAGCTATGTAGGCTAAATATGGCCCAGAACAACCCACAGTTCCATGTGTAGAGTTATGCATGCTTATAGAGCGCTCTTAGAAACTCAGAAGATCTAAGCAACCAAAATCACAATCATGTAAGTCGTACATTTTTACAGGCTTTCTGTGTGATTCTCTACACACACAAAAATTGCTTATTTCTGAAGAAAATACACCTTCATCACCATACACACACACAAGAGCTTTTCCCATGACTGGTAAGTTGCAGTACTGGGCAGGGAAATGTTCTCACACATGCACATATACAATACAGACCACTGCCTCTTTGAGTTTTAAATGTTCTGCTTATTTTATTAAGTTCACCATACAGTCTGCAGCTCTATCAGATATAATGTTTAAAGATTTTAAGCTGTCAGGCAACAAAAGGATCTGGAGGGTAAACCTAGTAAAGACAAATGGGGCAAGCTATTGGGGGATAGATTTGTCCAAAAAGAAAATAGAAAATATAGTAAAGCTCTTTTTTGGTTCAAATTGATTTTTGTTTATTCTGTGACTCTTAAAATGGTCCATCTTTACTCACCTTTTACTTACCACAGCAATGAATGATGCCTTTTCAAGCGACCAAGGCTTGAACCAAAGTTAAACAGATGTCCAATCCACTGACTGTAAAATAAAGATAGACAACAAAAGTGCTGTCCTGCCTGATCACTACTGTGCACTCTCGTGCTCCAAATGAAGTAACTTTGCGAGAAATATGAGCCATTAAAAACCTTAATAAAAGGCTTTAGACAACCCAGACTAACTTTTATTTTTCCAAGTTAAAACTAGTTCATTTTACTGTTTTTGTTTCCACACAGCTCATCTGAAAATGCCTCACGAGAAGATGTTAGATTATATATCAGACGCATCTCCTGTTACCTCTTTTTAGAGATGCATGGAAATGCTAATTGACTGACTGCTTTTGATGAGCAATTGCATAAAATTGAAAATGTCTTTATATGCAGGGTAATGCAGGGAAATAACATGCTTCTTAAACTGTATGTGTGCATGCATATAAGAAGTGTGATATAAGTCTCAATAATGTGTGTGGTAAGCTTTGGAGAAATGTGGGCATGTGCTGATTCCCTTTTTTTGCTGTGGCTGGGCCTCTGTGAGTGTTGTGCCAGGAAGTAAAACACACCAATCCTGCTATAAATGTCCCAATCTCACCATCCTTCCTCCAATTGTTTAGCGGGTGTTTAATGTTTTTCATGACTTAATTTGAAACATTTCCCCATTGGCTGTGCCAGGCCACATGGTTAAAGAGAAAACAACAGAGAAGGAAAATGGGGGCAAAAGAAAGAAATGCAGAAAATTTCAAATGTGCAGATGCAGAAAGGTTCACAACACACAAACAGGAAGTTCAGCGTCAGTAGAGATGAATGGGGAGACAGAGGAAGGAGAGATGGAAACAGCCTAGTGGAAACCATGATGTCATGATAAGTGAGGTGCAACCATCCTGCAGTCCCAGTGGCACCACAAAGACGCCATGGAAGGTGCACACAGACACATAAAATGTCCGTGTCTGCCTTTATCCAGTCACAGCTGCTTCAAGAAACAATGTAGTCATTGTCACTCTTGACCAGGATCCAGTGCATGCAAACACACAAATTCACTGAAGACTGAAACATACCAGCTCTTGAAGTATATTTAAACTGGGATACTGATTGCAGAAAGCAGCAGAAATGGGGGGAAAAGACAAATCTCCTTTTCATTTCATTTTATTCATATCATTCATTGTTCTCCCTAAAATTCCTCATTTTAAGTGTAATATGCACCTTTCATGCTGATATTACCATGGAGCAGAGTATAACGCTGCCATGAGCTGGCCCAATGTCAAAATGTGTGATAATGAGCATAAAGAATGAAATTAAAAAAGTGTTACATAATTAGGAGAAAAAACATAATTGCCTCATTACATCATGAATAAATCTTTTCTGCATATGACTCTGACTGTAACAGATTAAATTAAAACCCTGAGTTAAGTTTCTGTTTCTCTCCTTCCTGTTAACAGAAAGAAAAAAACAAATTATGATTAGAAGAAAAACTGGCGGCTCTGAATTAGGTTGTTTTTCAGCCCCATGGGAATCCTGCGTGTAGAGAAAAACAACTTAAATGGTTGGGAAGACCAAAACTCAAGCTACCAGGCATATAATTGAAACTGAAGGAAAGACATATTAGCTTATTAAAGATCAGTTGAGTGATGAATCTGAGAGAGCAATATGCAGACAAAGATGCAAAGAAATGCCTTGTTCTATGTGTGTGTTTGTGTGAGAGAACAACCCAACTCCACTCCTAGTATGTTAAACAAAAAATTATCTCAGAGCAGTTAGTCCATAAACCGTTTGTATCTTTTGTAGTAGAAATAAATTAGAGGAGATCCGAGGGAGGATAACCCACAGAAAAAGAAAACGGGGACTTAACATTAGGAAGGGGGAAGAAGGAGGTATAGAAGGGAGGAGGACTGAGGGTTAAAAGTAAAAAGTAATGGAAATAATTCTGCAAGTTGCAAAAAAAAACAAAAAAACGAAGAAATAAAAATTCAAGCCCAATCCCATTCCCAGCTTGGCACTGTGCCCATGCCAGTGTGTGGCAAATGACAAACCTGTAGAACTGTAGGAATGTGACGAAGAGAGATGAGAACAGTGTGTGACGTATATATGAAACATCTTTCAATTTAAATATTCAGCGAGGAAATAACTAATATAAATATTATTCTAGGTATCTGTATCCCACCAAATAACCATTATAGTGGATTGTACACGCATATAAATGACATGATCTACAATAAAAAAAAGTTTTTTTATTTAAAATGTTGAGTCCCCTTATTCACTACAAGTTCTCCAAATTAAAAATGTCATCACCCTCCAGACATTTAGGGATTTTATGATCTAGCACTGCAGTTATCAGCACAAAAGCTTGTATATAAAAGAAACCATTGCCTTCTGACCTGTCCGTCTGCACTCTCAGCCATTTCTACAGATATTCTTTTACAGTGCTACATTCATTTCTGCTTAACTCTAGACAATCATTATTCTAAATGTTGCTGGAAGGTTTAGGACCTGGTTTAGCCTGTTTGTCATTTTTTTCAAGTATATTTAAGATTAAATAAATTTTCCATAAATTTATTTATTGACTTGGATACATGCAAACAAGTCTTTAGTGCTGAGAGTGCAGATAAAAATTCAGTGGCTCTTCAACAGCTGCTAAAATTACCCAGCACAGGAATAGTTTGTGTACTGTTGTGTAATTTCAGCACATTAACATTTGTATAGACATGTAGTGAGACTAGACTTTTACTGTGTTTACGAGCTCTCACACTCCTTCATTTATACAGATCAATGCTCATTTACCTCATGGAGTAAAGATTATGTGGCTGTACGTTCCCATTTTTTTTTTTTCCAGTGTTTGGCTGCATTGTCTGGGTTCTTCTCCACTCAGTTACTAAGTAATTGTGGTATTGCATCACTTGAGAGTAAACATGGTTTTTATGGGCATCTTTCTATAAAAGCAAATAATCGCTGTATGTCTGTCAGTGCCTCGCATATCGCATAAATTGTTCATCAGATTGTCTTCAGACTTGGCATATGTGTTGTTGATTACACAAGGATGTGTATGTGTGCTTTTGGTGCATTTTGGATGCACGAGGGATTATAAATTAATAAAATCTTGCCAATTTTATGTTGAGTGCTTCTTCTTTTACCCTTCCATACCAATACAGATGGACAGTGCCACTCTGCCTTTGTAACCCATATTATGTTCGAAGATGTGATTGCATCTATCTTGGAGTTTAGTCCAACATGCACACGTCCCAAACGGTACAGGATTTGTTGAAAAGACAGCTGCTACACCCAAAGTATTGCTTCAGCTTGAGTGTATATCTGATCTCTGCTGCGAATTCTATTCCCAAAGAATGGATTTTTTATTCAGCACATTTTATTAGCTGGTAATAATATCTTTGTCTATTTGACAGTGGTTAACTTTTGTATTTCTTTATTTTGGCTCTGAATGGTAGCAAAAGAATCTCATTGACTTTGCATTACGTTTGCCTTTCATTAGAACAGTTGATGCTTTCATTTTGATGCCTTCAAAGAGACCATTCAAATAACTAAAAGATAAACGCGTGCAAACAGTCCGGGGTCATTTATGCCCTTTACAGCAGCATATTCATTAAAACAAGAAACAGAATGAGCTAAGAGGACAAATAAAAAGTGTTTCAGAAAAAACACGCTGAATCAGGCAGCATAACAGGAACCCAGAGAAAAGAAAATAGCTGCTTTGCAATGATGATGACAAAAATTCAATAAAAGAAGTGCTAAAAAAAAAAAAAAAAAAAAGGTAAAAAAAAAAAAAAAAAAAAAAAAAAAAGTTTCCCATAC
Source organism: Mola mola (assembly GCA_001698575.1). Lineage (NCBI taxonomy): Eukaryota > Metazoa > Chordata > Actinopteri > Tetraodontiformes > Molidae > Mola > Mola mola. Next base: position 2,712,621 of record KV751327.1, on the reverse strand, counting down.
TTGTGGTAACAATAATTGGTTTGAATGGTTTTGATATGTTGCTCTAGGGATGGGCGACCATCGAGTACAAATTGTAACGTGAACGTTTTAAACTGTTGGCATGAAATTCACTTTGGAGTTTCGCTTCTCTTGTTCTCTCCTGATGAGCTCTCACAGCAGACAGCTCGCTCCCCCAACCACCCAAAAAGCTCGCCTGGACGAGTCCTGCAACCCGTGGTCAAGTCGGACATTTGGGAGAAGTTATGAGTAATGACAAGCTGTTAGAATAACGTTGTCAGTGGCTTTGCTGCTTGTAAACAGTGACACAAATGTCACAGAACTTAAATTAACTGGGCCGGGGAGATGCTGTTATTACATTATTATTATTATGACTGGTCAAATTGGTTCTGGTACTGAGCATTATGGGTGTGTGTGTGTGCATGTGTTGAATTTGTAAATGGGCTTACATAATGCCATTAAGTATATCCATGTTTTAAAAGCTTACGTGTGCCATTACTTTATTTGAAATAAATAGCTAAAATTAATAATAGATTAAACTTGATTGTATTTTACTCACTTTTGCATGCAAAAAAACAAAAAACAATAGCAGCCTCTGAAGAGTAAATAGTAAATAATGACAAATGTTGCAGGGACTAGTGGAATAGTCATACTGGTGTCACCTAATGAAAAAAAAAGTTAAATTGCACATTTATTAAATGGTTTAGCAGAAACTAAAATGATAAAATATCGCAATGTATATTGTGTATTACGATATAGCGTAAAAGATATCGAGCCCAGCCCTATGTTGGTCTGTAATGAAAGCAATTTCATTTTGTCACAGTATGTGTCAGCACTGTATGGACGAACATCCCAACATCATGCTAGTAAAGCATCCTGTGAACTCAGAGGGATGAGGGAGAAAGGTTCTTTGCATTTTTTCAAGATGAAAAAGCTTCTGTACGAGCTGTCTAGCACTGCTAGCACTCATCACAGGAACACGCTCATTAATACAGGAAGGTTGGAAGAACTAAAACCTCCTGCTACTTCCTGCTAACAAACAGGAGAATCAGCCGAACACCTACTTCATATTCTCTTCAGCGTAATGAGAAATACACTAACACACACACACACGCTTACTCAACTTTGAAAACTTTCTCTGTCTCTGGTAGGGGCCATTCCATTTAATCAGTGTGCTGGGAGAGACCGATGAGATCAGAGCTTTGACCTCTACTCATGAGAAGTCATCTCACAAAACACACACGCACTTCAAGACAAGGAGCCTATTTGAGGAAATGACATCATCATCACCCAGAGAGTCACCGAGGTCAAGGCTGGCTGGGAAGCCATCTCATCACAGAGGAGATTGCCCCAGCGAAATGGTTATTACACACTTTATGAGGGGTTGCAACGATGAATGTTACTACAGATGCATCACTCAGCCAACATTCCCCAACCTTTTCCTCCTACACCTGAGCTGGATTGATAGTGCATTCCATTACTGATAGATGGATGGAGCAGATTATGGACCACTCCATTAGTGTCACTTCATATAGGCGGGCAAGGTATGCGTGTCTGTGGCAGATAGCTGGAACAAAGGTGTCTGGAACAACGTGGCAGTCATCGCTGATTGTAGTGGTGGAGGTACGGAACTTGAAGGTTATCTAACTGTGGAATTCATTGGAACGAGAGCCACTGAAATGGGCACAGAGTGTAATTGTTAATGTAAAAGGACATTTTTAGAGCATGCATATTTCATGAAATCTACAGATTCCTGCTACTGCACACATTTTGTATTAACTTGACATGGTTACACAACTTATTATCTGTGTGCTGGCACAGAGAACCTCTGAGTATTAATTACATATGGACATAATCATGTTTCGTAGTAGTTGTCGTAATAGAACAGTAGAGTAGCGATGTAACGATTCACTGCGAAGTAAACAACAGTAGCAACATGACAGCGGCTACTGTAGACATATAACTTGAGAAGGACCCATAGTCATTTAAGTCTGAGGTTAAATGATAACAAAAGACAAAAAACAAGACAAAATTTATGTTCATGCTGGTATTGACCTACAATATATGAATAGCACAACAAACATGTTGCTGTATGTTAAACAACACCCCAGCAAGAAACTTTACTGAACTCTGTATAACCGCCAAAAGCTATTAAAAGGCCAAAGCCCACTAATGAGTGGATTTTGCAGTCCCGCTCTCAGAAATGAGTGCAAAAGCCATGAGCCATGAAGATTACAAGGTGAATCTGTGTATTCATTGCAGCCTTCGTTTGTTTATTTGAATATATTTCTATCATTTGGATTATTCATTTATTAATTTATGAAATGCTTGGGGATTTGTTTTAAAATTTCCATTTCCTTCTGTTATTTATTTCTCTTTTACATAAAAGAAATGTTCACAAAAATGTGCAACAATCTTTTGCTTTGTTTGAACTTGTCTCAGAAGTATAAAGGATTATTAGTTTGAAGATTTGTCCGAAACATATAGCGAATGTCCCAGTTTGTGCATGAAAATGTCTTTTTATTCAGAATATATTCTTAATTTCTCATTTATGAAAGAGGACATTTGCATTATCTTGCACTTTCGTCATCTTATCTTGGTAGTCCTTGCATTAACTTAATTGAAAAAAAAATAAAACGGTGAACTTAATGTAATCATTTAGTGAATCGTTACATGCTTACAGGCGAGTAAAAAATTGATCTCATTATAAGATTATACAAACTATTGTTAAAAGATGCTATTGTGGAGAAGTCTTGGTGTTTCTTCTGAAGGCAACTGGACTTCCTCTAGCACTACAAGAAGTCCAGTTGCCTTCAGAAGAAACACCAAGACTACCATGACCTGAATGACTGAGAATCTTCACAGACATTGTGGAGAAGTCTAGAAACAGTGCAGCAACGGGTAAAGAAGACCAACACTAAATTAACTCTCTTGAAGTGTTTCAGTCAGTGTGAAAAAAATTTAAAAAAAGATGTGCAGATATGGATGTCAAATGCACCAAACCAATACAGTGACATAAATAAACAAAAGAAATGAAGCCAAAGTACCCTGCCACCATCTTGAAATAGTGATCGAGTCACACATAACCATATTTTAATATCATTTACCTCATCTAAACCCAACTGATCAGAAAATTTAACTTAGACGTATTAAAACGTGATAAGAAGTACCTTAAACTACAGAAACCATCTTTGGGAATAATTTATTGAAAATTACTTTTAGATTTTAGTTACACCTATGTCCCATCTTCTAACATGATGGGAAAGGGGTTATAGCGTATACTGCACTATGGTTTAGATACCGTCAAGCTGACTTGACTCATGCAATTTATGTATGTTTCACCACATTGAGATGGACATCATTTACTGCTGGCTACTTTTCAGCACCACTACCCACCGTCAAGTCCACATGGATGAGCACACACTCAGAGTACATATTGCATTTGTGCACTGAAATGATGCATGCACAGGTACATAATACACTCCAGAGAGGGTGACCATGACTCCTGCATGTCAGCCTGCTTCATTACATGTTGCCACTGCACCCAATTACCTAGACCTGAAGCCCATACAGGCAAGGTCTCTCTTTTTTTTTACTCTCTACTCCCTCACAGTCCAATTCCCCAGATGAAAGTGTTAGTAACCCCCATGGATCAGTGGGAAGGTGATTCACCTCAGTTAGGATAATGTCGCCCATCCTCACCTCATCTCTTGGCTAATGAAGCTGGGAGGGCTAGCTGAGATAGGCTGGAGGGGATATTTAATCTTGGGACAAAGATTGCTCTATATCATAAGATGTAATAAAAAAGAGACTGAGTATAGATTTAAGAAAGATTTTCATGTCCATTTTAATAAAGCTGTTAGGGTGCATGTGTCCACTCCAGGTTAACGTAACAGTTGCAGCTAAGTGTCTGAGCTGTTTAACTCTAGTCTATAACTGTAGTTTATATGCTACCTATATTTGAGTATACTTTAAAATAAAGTTCTATGACTTCATGTTGCCACTGACGTGAGGCTCTAAATGGATTGTGGGAGTCGGAGTTTGTTAGCAGAGTGAGTACTGGGTCCCTTTAACCTGCAGCTACCTGTGATTGATGGAGACCTGGCAGGAGGTTTAATCACTAATGCTGCTGTTATAAAGCTGCTAACATCGACCACCTCTTTGCTATTTTCTCAATTCAAAGAAAATATGCATACATAAATATATGTGACCTCTCTGACTACTCTGAGTATACAATCCAGTGTTGCTGCTTTGGAAACTCTGTAGACTGAATGTGAGTAAAGGGGAATCATTAATAACTTTACATTTTAACATCTAGTGTAAAGGGGCAGTGGGTTTGCTGCCAAATTAAAGACACTGTTTGCTAGTTTCTGAGGAAAAAGGTTCATGTAGATATCCACACTATCAGCACTCTCTTTTCCTTTAAACCATCCATCATTAACTGTTTCATTGTGAACTGATATCAAACAATCAATCAATCAAAATGATAAAAGATCTCTGTCTGATGAAAAAGATGTTCCTATACTTTTGGCAATTTTGACTCTTTACGGTGTACAGAATGACTTCATTACTTTAGTAGCCGTCAGCATTGAGTATCTAAATGACCGATGAAAGATATTTTATTATGTAATATTCATAGTGCAGCGTTCTGCAAACAGAGAGCTGTGAGTTCAGAAAGACAGATTTGGATAGCCTGAATAACATCAGGTTTTAAGCTGAGGATAAATGATAAGCTCTGTTACATCCCTGAACCGAGTCAGGATGATGCATGCACATCACTTTCAGATGAATGTTTGCCTATTGATTATCCTGATTTCAATATAAAAAGCCAAGAAAAGCTTTGATTAGGGTAATGAGCTGTGTAGAAATATAGAATAGCCTGCTATCAATAGTTTAAAGACTTAGTGGCACATAAACAGGAGACTTGAACTCATAATGACTACTGTGGACACCTACAGGTTTCTGGGATACACAATTTCTCGGGACCTGAAGTGGACTTCCCATGTAGACATTGTCAGGAAGAAGGCCCAGCAGAGGTTATACTTCCTACGGACAACGGACAAGCAGGACTGCAGAGAGGATCGTCGTAGCCATCCTGCCCTCCATCCAGGACCGTACGGTCAGGAAACGGGCAGGTCTCTGCGGACCCCTCACACAACTCGTACAGAATCTATTTAAACTCCTCCCCTCTGGTAGGCGATACAGAGCACTGTACGCCATGACCACGTGACACAGAGACAGTTTGTTGACTATGACTCAGCAACTGTCTAAAATAAAAACACAGATGGCACACACAAAACGAGAGTTTGTATACCCTTGTGCACAGTAGGACACATTTACCATCTCGCTCCATCACAAATCAACTCATTATATTTCATTACGTTAAAGAAACTTTTATGAGTTTAGCATAGTCCCAGATCCATTGTTCGCCTGCAAATGAGACTAAAGCAACATTTGCCTTTCTCCCTGCTTCTAATTATATTTCTGGAAGGACAGGCCGGGCAAAGTGCCTTAATGAGGAGAGAGTAGAAATAAAAATAGAAAAAACAGGGTATTCACAGCACTTTGAGAGCATTTCCTGAATTAAATCAAATCATCAAAAAAAAACATATGGGAAAATTACTTTCATTCCTCAAAGCACCATCATTGTTATTAAAGTTTATTATTGCAATATTTTGTGTCAAAGTTGCAGTAGTTGATTTCTTAGTGATTTTTTTTCAAATGTTATTTATTAAACTGTGTTCTTTTTTCATCATTACTGGTAGAAAGATCTGCAAAGGCACAAAAATTAATGTTTTCCATATAATACAGTGCATATTTTACACTTTTATTCAGATTAATAATTGATGGCTGTGTGTGTGTGTGTGTGTGTGTGTGTGTGTTTTCTGTAATCAGCAGTGTGTATTTTTTTCTCTTATCATGCACTCTTATGCAGTCCAATAAAAAAACAGACTTAAGCTTCTAAGGCAGACTTAACACAATACCGATTACAACAAATGACAACATTAATACACACTAATAATATTAGCTAATGGTCTATGAGATCATGTCATGTCAGGACACAGATATAAATCCTGTTAGTAAAATGCAGGATTTTTGGTGTCAATGAAGAACTGTTAAGACAGACAGTACAACATAATATATCTTTGATTTGAATACACAATATTACATTGTCAAAAGTCTTGACCATCCATACTACATACCTGAATTTTATTGAATTCCACTGTTTTCATTTTGGTATGTTGATAAATCAAAAACAATTCAGTATTCATATGTGTTCAACCTAAAGGAAAACAGTGAACAGTGTTGCACCTTTTATTTCAGTTGGAGGCATTCATTAGATGCATTTTCACTTGGACATTATGCATGCTCACCTCAGCACCCTGATGCCATCATTTAAACAAAATCAAGAAAAATAAAATGACCTATGAGGTAACATGATAACAAACCAGGGATGTCTATGACTAATTGCACAAGCACACACTCCATGAACACCTTACTTGCTAAATTACGTAATGTGTCATAAATGATGTGCTTAAGTCTGTGTAGGAACTTCGTCAAGAAAGACAACATTCTTTTATTTGTTTGTATTATTTTATCAATTTAAAAGTAGTACAAGAACTTTTCTAGGAATACCTAAAATAATGTCCGAGAATTGTTTGCAAGATCAAGCTGCTGGTAGCTAAGATAAAAGTGTGTTGCAAGCCAAGGTCATTTGCAAATTGGTTTGCCAGTTGATTGAGGCATATAAGTTGCCCATTATTATGTGAGCTCCATTTACTATACACATTGACGAGAAGAAGGATGAGCTAACAGTCCTACTAGCCTTGGCAGACAAGATAGCTCTGACTGCTGGATAGCCCATAACTTCCTTTCGCTGTCTCTGTTGGCTGGGAGATTAGTTTAATGCACTCTTCACTCATACTCGAGTACGTACCCCACTCTCATCTATTCACCTGCAGGTTTGAGAAGCACTTGTTCACACCTCTCACCCACACAAAAGGACTACCTACGCACCCTGTAACCCCCTCCCTTCAGACCCCTCGCCTTCGCTGAAGATCTGTGAGGAGGATGTGTGTCGGCTTTTTCAGAGACAGAAGATCAAAAAGGCTCCAGGACCTAACAGTGTGTCCTCCTCCTCCTTGAGAATCTGTTCTAAGCAGCTGAGGCCCATCTTCACCAGATCCATATCTGGAGCTGTGTGAAGTGCCAGCCTGCTTTCAAGCACTCCACCACCTTCCCAGTCACCAAGAAGCCCTCCATCACAGACTGGACAGACAGACAGCCCCGTCCACCTGACGTCTGTGGTCATTAAATCCTTTGAGAGACTGGTGTCGAG
>KV751327.1:2673250-2705235 GCA_001698575.1 Mola mola | reverse complement strand
TACTAGGCAAACAGGTCACTGGATGATGCAGTCAACGTTGCACGGCACTAAATCCTGCATCACCTCAAACTCCTCAGGGACGCATGCGAGGATCCTGCTTGTGGACTTCAGCTCAGCATTCAACACCATCATCCCTGAAATCCTCCTATGGATGCTCACCCAGCTCACAGTGCCTACAGCCACCTGTCAGTGGATCACCAACTTCCTGACTGACAGGAGGCAGCAGGTGAGGCTGGGGAGCATCGGATCCAGCACCCGGCACTTCAGCAATTGTGCTCCCCAGAGGAGTGTCTTCTCCCTCTACACCAATGACTGCACCTCAACGGTCCCCTCAGTGACACTCCTGAAGTATGCTGATGGCACCACAGTCATCAGTCTGATCCAGGACAGTGACGAGTCTGCATACAGATGGGAAGTAGAACATCTGGTCCACTGGTGTAATCAGAACCACCTGGAGCTGATCCTGCTCAAAACTGTGTAGATGATAGTAGAGTTCAGGAAAAACCCCTGACACCACCCCCGACAACATCCTCAACAACACAGTGTCTGTTGTGGACACCTTCAGGTTTCTGGGATCCACAATTTCTCAGGACGTGAAGTGGAACTCCTTTGAGACATTGTCCAGAAGAAGGCCCAGCAAAGGTTATACTTCCTACGACAGCTCAGGAAGTTTAACCTGCCTCAGGAGCTGCTGATCACCTTCTACACCACAGTCATCCAGTCTGTCCTCTGCACTTCCGTCACTGTCTGGTTTGGATCGGAAACCAAACATGACAGGAACAGATTTCAACAGACAATCAGGTCTGCATAAAGGATCACCAGGGCCAACATGCCCTCCATCCAGGACCTGTACTGGTCCGTGGTCATAAAACGGGCAAGTAAAATCTCTGCGGACCAGTCACACCACGCAAGTAAACTGTTTAAACTCCTCCCCTCTGGTAGGCGATACAGAGCACTGTACGCCAAGACCACGCGTCACAGGTAGAGTTTTTTTCCCCCAGGCTGTCGCTCTGATGAACTTCTACCAGTCACAGAGCGTCAGGAAAACTTCTTCGCAATAACTCTGTACCTCATATGCATATTTGCACATCTCAACAAAAAATGACAAAATGAACATCTCTTCATTGTATCTACTGTTTGAAATATATTCTCCTTATAATTTCACTAATCATCTCCTACATTGCACTCGAGACAGACTTCTATCTTTAGTCTATTTATTTTATACTTGTATTTTGTCTATTTTGTACAATGTAAGTGAAGTTGAACCGGAGTCAAATTCCTTGTTTGTATGCACAAACTTGGCCAATAAATCTACATGCTTTTAAGAATTTGTGAAGTACTTTGAATTACCTTGCTGTTAAAATGTGCTATACAAATAAATCTGCCTTGCCTTAAGAAAAACTGAATGTTAACAATCATAGCTTGAATACCCTGACCCTGAAGCTGTCAGCCGACTCAAAAAAACAGCAGTCAAAGAACATTGCATCAACTAAAAGGACCTGTTGGCAAGTTAGAAAACTACCCTGAACAAGTAGCTTCTGCTACACACACACACACGCGCACATGCACGCACACACACACACACATGCACAAGCACACAATTATATGTGTATATAAATGTGTGTTTGGGCACACATTTACAATTAACACTGTGTTCCATGCATTCATAAAACTGTGCATTTGAGAGTAAAGTGTTTTACACATTTCTAGCAGAAGGTTTTTCTTTATCACAGCAAAAATTTGTGTATATTTTGTCTAAATCCATGTGTCTATGTCGACATATGTGTGAGTGTGTGTGTGTGTTTGATAAGGTGGTAGACTGGCAAATATGACTCACGTCGTCTTCCTTTCCATAGGCCTTTATTTTAATCTGGCCAAAAAGAGTATGTGTGTAATGACCTTTAAAAAGGGTGAAGATAAGTATTGTAGATGAGGCTGACTGAGGAGTATAGAGTTACTGTAGAGAGAAGCCAGTGCTAAAATAAAGGAGTGGATGTCAGATAGAGGAAGATAAATGGGTCAGGGTTTGGGATTAAGTCAAGCATTAAGTAAGATATATGCAAAAAAGTCTGACACAGAATTTTAAAGGAAAGGAATCTAAATATTAAGTCTACACCCTCATGCATTTCAGTCTCCTCCTAGCCACCATATGTTTACACCTCTGTGCTAGCATCTTTTGGTCTTCACAACTTTATTACTCTGAGCATCTAACTGACACACTTTGTGCAAACAGTCGAGAACAATTTCAGAGGTATATTTCAATAAGACAAGAAATTACAGTTTTAGACACTCACAGACTTTTGAAGTAGCTACAGCTTTTTCATCCCCTAAATATTTGCTGTTCCAATCTTCTCCATTGATGGTGAATGTCAGCAAATACAAATAACACAATAGCATGACATTTTTTTTGTATCGTAATTACACTTTTCCATCACAATCATGTGATGTGATTCAATCACTGAATAGTTGTACAGTGCAAGCATGAAATAACTAGTGAAACAAGTCATTCTATTTTGCAAATCCAACAAAATATGATATGATATTATGATATTATCCAATTTCAGGTTAGAGGTGGGCGCTCAGCAAAACCACCATTGAGTTTTTGTAATTATATTGCACCTTTTAATCTAGATTCGAAGGATGACAAAAGTTATTAAAATTTATCTTGAGAGGAATAAGACAATTGACCTTTCATAGCAATTTAATTGTCATGGTGGCACTAGAGGAAGACAGAGGTACAACTTAGGGCAGTAGTGTTCATACTCTGAGCAGCAGTGTCAAAGTGTATAAAGTTTCATGGCAATCCATCACACAGGTCTAAATTGCCAGTAGGTTTGAATGCAAGTGTGTAAGTGTGTGTGTTTGTCGCTATGCACTATGTTAGCCCTGTGATGGACTGGCCTGACCTGTCCAGGGTGTACCTCACCTTCACCTATTGATGCTGGAATAGGCTAAAGCCCCGCAGATCCTGCATATAAGCGGTGAAAAAAAATAGATGGCTGGTTGCATGCCTAGATGAAATGTAGTGATTATGACATAACGATGTAAATAAAGGAAGTGTGCAAAAAGAGCCCTGATTCCAAAGGGTTTATCTTCCCTGCTGTGGAATTGAAACTAATAACAAAAAGGCTCATTAGGCAGAGATTTATACGCAGCCCTGTATTTGTCTATTTTTATTTTGGTGTGGTGGTCAGTGCTCAACAATATAATGCCTGGCCTTTTTGTTTATTTATTAATTTCTTTGACATAGGTGGTACTAAGATTTGATGCCCAATATGTCAGGAGTGTATTCCACTTTGGTGGGGGCTTGTAATTCCAAGATGCTGAGCTTAATGCATACAATGTAGAGGGTAATGATAAGGATAAATTTAGGCGGATGAGATTGGGGGGGGTGAATGGAAGTGCAGAATGAGAGAGAGCTCGAGTCACAGCGTACACTGAGGGAAGGACAAACAGATATGGGCTTGACGGAGGCTGAGTGGAAGGAGGGGGGGAAATGGGAGTAGCAGCGGGATGAGGAGGATAAGTAGGTGAAATGCAGTTGTGGGCTGAGTGGGGTTCCTCACAAATCCTTTATACTAATCTGAGTGGACCCCCCTCATAGCAGGTAAGCGTCTGCACATGCACACACACAAAAATATAGTGGTAAATACAACCCCCTTTGTTGCCCTAGCACATGTTGATTTACCTCAATTTTATGCAGCCTGTGATCAAATTCAAATCCCTCACAGATTTGGCATGAGAGCAGACAAAAGTGGGATGGTGGAACTGAAGCATGACTTGCTTCAGTTCATGTTGAACTTCCAGTCGATTGGACGAGCCTTATTGGACTGAAATAACCACATCTCAGGCATCAGAGTAACTTTCACAGTAAATTTCATCTTACTCATCACTGTATTTTCCTCTAGATGCATTACTAATAGTGTTTCATATGGTGAAGTCTTCACGATAAAATAATTTCACTTGCAACAATTTCCTTATTTGTCATCTTCTAATGATACAGCTAAGGTGAATTTTAGATTTTATTCACAACATTAAAAATTACATTTAGACTGAAAAAAGCTCCTAAAACAGACTTTTCATACAGCACACAGTAAGAAACATTATTCAATCAATCAATCATCACGTTTATTTTGTATGGCCCAAAATCACAAATAACAATTTGACTCTGAGGGCTTTGCAATCTGTACATAACAACAACCTCTACCCCTACACCCCCGGGTGAGGAAATACTCCAAAAAAAACTACAGAGGGAAAAAGAAACTCAGGGAGAACCACAGAGGAGGGATCCCTCTCCCTGGGACGGGTAGACATGCAATAGATTTCACAAGTCTAGTAGTCTATGGATATGAAAACATGAGAACTGAGTCCAGAAGCATCTTATTAAAGAGCGAAATCCAGTGATCCAGGTCAGGATTCCAGGCCACTCTGTCTTTTGCTGGGCAGGATAGATGAAGACTCTCAGCCTCAGACTAAGGAAGCTGTTATATTGGCACAGTTCTGGCTCATTCCACAATGGGTTACCCTCATCTTACATTTCTGGCCCTTCTCCAGTAATGGTTGGATGAGTTTGTTGGGTTATGTTGTGACAAGTTGTTCTGACAGTAAGGAGTAATCAGAGATAGAGATAGAAATAGAGATTACTTTATTAATCCCCGTAGGGAAATTAATTTGTCACAGCAGCAATATTGTTCTGGTAAAGGACCAGTGGACATATAACACTATAAAGGTATATAAGTATAAAATAAAATAAAATAAAAATAAAAGTACCCAGGTAAAGTGTCTAGTGTCTAGTAACAGAGATGTTGAAATTTCTGATTCCACTGGGGAGGAACAAAATCCTGTATCGTTCCTTGTAGCAGCAGAGTTGGATCATTCTGTTGCTAAAGCTGCTCCTCAGAATGTTCACAGTTTTATGGAGGGGTGGGAGGTGTTGTCCCTGATGACCAGCAGTTTGGTCGGCATCCTCTGCTCCACCACCTCCTCCAAGGTGGTCAACCGAGAGCCGACAACAGAACCTGCTTTCCTGATCAGTTTATTCAGTCTGTTAGTGTCCTTCTCCTTGATCCCTGTGCCCCAGCACACCACAGCAAAGAAGATGGCGCTCACCACAACAGACTGATAAAACATCAGGAGCATCCGGTTGCATACTTTGAAAGACCTGAGCCTCCTGAAGAAGTAGAGCTGGCTCAGGCCCTTCTTTGTACACAACCTCTGAGTTGGTGGACCACTCCAGCTTGTTGTCCAAGTGTACTCCCAGGTACATGTAGTTCTTGACAATTTCCACATCTGTCCCATTAATGCAGACAGGAAAGGGTGTGTGCTTGTTCCTCCTGAAGTCCACTACGCAAAAATCGGTCAACCAGGTTCCTGTACTCATCTTCCCGTCCATTCTCCACACACCCGTCTATGGCCGTGTCATCTGCAGAAATTCTTAGACTCAGTGCTGTACTGAAAGTCAGAAGTGTAGGTGGTGAAGAGGAAGGGTGACAGCACAGTTCCCTGGTGAGCCCCAATGTTGCAGATCAGACATTCAGACACGCAGTACTGTAATCTTACAAACTGCGGTCTGTCTGTCAGGTAGTCCGTGATCCATGCAATCAGAGGAGACTCCACCCGCATGTCCTCCAGCTTCGCCTTCAGCAGCCTGGGCTGGATGGTGTTGAAGGCACTGGAGAAGTCAAAGAAGGTGATGCTGACTGTGGTGTTGGGTCTGTCCAGTGCAGAATGTGCCTTTTGCAGCAGGCAGATGATGGCATCATCTACACCGACTTGGGGCTCGTAGGCAAACTTGCAGCGGGTCCAGTGATGGGCACACCAGTGGTCTTAGATTAGCCAGGAGCAGCCTCTCCATGACCTTCATAATGTGGGAGGTCAGTGCTATGGGCCTGTAGTCATTCAGCACAGTTGGACGACTCGTCTTGGGCACTGGAACCAGGCAGGATGTCTTCCACAGCACTGGGACTCTCTGGAGGTGCAGGCTCAAGTTGAAAAGGTGCTGGAGCACTCCGCTCAGGTGGCTGGAACACGCCCTCAGCACTCCAGGGCTGATGCCGTGCGGTCCAGCAGTGCAGTGTTCCCCTCAACTGCTCCTACTCCTCCTTTCCCCTAGAAGCTGGTGATCACCCTTATTCCATTCCAAACATCCATGGCCTTGTTCCTCCCCAGTTTCGCCTCCAGTTTCTTCCTGTAGGCATCCTTACTCTCTCTGAGTTTGTGTTTGAGTTCCCTTTGTACATGTTTGAGTTCTGCCCGGTCCCCCACCCTGAAAGCCCTCTTCTTCCTGTTGAGAAGAGCCTTCAGGTCACTGGTTACCCAGGGTTTGTTGTTTGGGTAACAGCTGACCACTTTAGTGGGAATGGTGTTGTCCATGCAGAACCTGATGTACTCAGAGACACACTCCACAATGTAAACAGAAATGGCGACAACTTTGGTGAATTCCTGTGACAGATAATACGGACGAAAACTGATGGCAAGAAGCTCGATGTCCGGGCTACAGACACGCTCTTTCACAGTGATATGTGCAGGTTGACACCACTCGTTGTTAATGAAAAAGGCGAACCCTCTTCTTCTTACCGCTCGCTGTGCTGTCTCTGTCCGCTCGGACCATGTGGAAGCCGGGGAGAGTCATGGTGGAGTCCGGTATCAGATCGTGAAAATTCACATCCAGGTTAAACATTTAATTTACACAAGGTTTATTTCATTCTTTATTACAGCCTGGTGTAGATGTGTTCATATTACTAGTTGTTGTCGAGGTATGTAGCAGTAAGCCAGTAAGATAAACGTGGATGATGCAGAGCTCTGTAAATTGTTTGTTTGCTCTGTGATCTACTAGTAATGCTGTGGGACTTGGGTAGTGGGAACAGCTCGCTGCTTCCTCATTCATTACAGATGAGTGAGCACAAGAGCTGCCTTGTGTGGTCTCTCCTCATTCTTTCACCAATATTCCCCATTTTTAAGGTATTTACTGTACACGAAGCACTGTAAATTTGAGAAGACACAGTAGCAATACTCTTGCATATGTCACTGCAATCTTTAGTGTGTGTTTTATGTCGGTTAATTGTATACGAGTTTCAAGCTAATTCTCAGAGTGTAAGCTAGCTCCTGGAGACCGCGAATCGGTGCGGCCGTGTTAAATAGTTTTTTCTTTAGCAGTCTTGCCATTTCACCATTAACATTACATTAATGTGTTTGTATATAAGTGATCAGATCCTCTTATGTAATTGTTCATGTGGTATTAGAAATAATTTGATTGGTTAAAAATACATTATATGCGTTAATGGTTAGGTAAAAAAGATAATTTTAGTGACTAAGAAACAGTTAAAAATACTTTTCATAAGAAAACTAGTCATACGATAATTAAGATAAAATGGCCTTATGAATAATTTAGAAAATGATAAAAAGGAATTTATTTGTAAGGATATCTGTAGTCCTGATATTGAGTATGTTGAGTGTTTGAGTTTGTGTTTATTCGTAAATCAATTCATTACAGATGAGTGAGCACAAGAGCTGCATTGTGTGGTCTCTCCTCATTCTCTCACCAATATTCCCCATTTTTAAGGGCACACCAATATCCTAAACAGCAACTTAACACTGAACACAAGGGTGATTAAAAAAGATATACAGGATAGGCTCCAAGCAGGGTTACGAATGGCCCATTTTAATCCTGATGACAAATCTGATTATTATGTAAGCAATTAAATTTAGTTGCATCAGGTAATGACATCTATCAGTACATAAAAACTAAGATTACCTTGTTTTTCTGGATGCTATCTTTTATTTTAATTTAATAAATATGCAATAGATGTATTTTATTTTGTGTTTTTGAACCTAACCATGGTCACCTTTTGAAAGCAAAAAACAATTTTAATCTGGAAAAATACATTTTTCCATAGACACAAGCTCACAATCTCTGGATAACCAAGGAACGTGTTATTATATCTAAAGAGGATTATATAAATGTATTTAAAACATTTCCAGTCAAACTGTTGCACTGAACACTTACTTGCAGCTTCAGGTCCAACATCTATAACTATGGAATCAATGTGCATGTTCAAATGTACAACTACAATAAAGCAAAGCAGAAGGATATTGTAAAGTGCATGTGTACTTAGCAAAAATGAATAGCTTTAAAAAGAGTGCAGAAGACAGATTGTGTAACAGTAAGCATGAACTACTAGTCAAAGAAGTAGAGAAGAAGGCTGAATGGCAGGATATGCTTAATGTCAGCCAGATTGCACACTGCAGCACTCACTGCAAATTACACCAAAAGGATGAAGAAGGATTAGACAACACAGCATGCTATATGCTTAGGAAGTGTTACACGCTAACCAAAGCAGCCTTCTAAATGTCATCTACATCTAAAAATCATGCCTTTCATCAGGCATTTTGTCCCCTGAAAATCTAACAGACGTTTAACAACAGTTGATTTTTGCATTGCATGAATGAAACATTACTCATTCTTTAAACATTCTGTTCTTTCTATGAGCTTGACTTGTGATAGACACATGTCATTGCATACTGTGTTTTCTTTGCTTTTGCTTCTGCCCAACTCTTTTTTGGTTTCACAGGTCATCCAATACTCCCTCTGCAAATATTAAATCTGTGTAGATTCTACAAAGACAGAAAAAGGGAGTAAAGAGAGAGGGACAGGGAGAAGTGCTGGAAGAGATAAAGATGCAACAACAGAAATAAGAGAGAGCAGTTTTGCTGTTTTTCATGTTGTTTATAATTCTGCTGCCAAAAATTCATTTTTGGGGATAAATTAAAACCCGACTACTAAGGAAAGTGTTATGTTGCGCTAAATACACAATTTTCATAGTGAAACTTATAAATTGTGTGATATAATGAAGCCATTTCCAAGACTTTCTCTCTTTTTTGATCAAAGTGTTAGCATCTTAAAAATGTTGCAGCAAGTTTCTTTAGTACCAGAGTAGTAATATATTACTCATTACATTAAAAAAATAAATAAATAAATAATACTGCCACTGTTCCTTCCAGACACCGGCCCTCTCTCACAGCCATTCTGCTTGGTGACTTTCCATGGCTGATTGAATTAATGTTGCATCTACTAGTGTTGACATGGGTACCCTGCAGTGATGTTTTGGTGCTGTCTCTTTCTGTTGGGTAATCAAGTTAGTTAAGTTCATATCCGATATATAATACATATAAGACAAACACACACATACACAAATACACTGACAATGTTGTGGCCAAATAGACTTTTTAAATGTTTCTTCATCAGAACTTCCTTTATTTTAATAGAAAATGAATAGGAAATAGTCTGATATTTATGCATCGCCTCCAAGTAAACGCTCAATTAATTAAATTGTCTTCTGTCTTTTTTTTTTTACACATGCAGCTTTGTTCCCCATTGCCAGACAACATGTTTTGATTGATGACTCATGATTAGCAGATTTATTTAAAATACAATATGCCTTTGAAATTCATACAAATAGCCGTTGGATTAATTGTCTTCCCACCTCTGTCCAAAAGGCAGTTTTTTTCATGTAAAAAAATAAATAATGGGAAAAAATAAAATGTATAATAACCTGGTGTGCACACCCATTTATGTTGCACCAACTGGTCACATTCAAGCTTATTTTAAATACAAATAAGTATACTTGCCATCAATTGAAATAACTAATTAAACCAAATAAAGTACAGCCATACCTAGAAGATATTCTTATATCATGGTCTTGATAATATCCAACTTGAAATGCCACAAAGACCTAAAAAAGTGGGTATGGGATATCACTGTTGAAAAAGGAGAATATCAATCAATAAGTTTTGCTCCTAAAAACTGATGGAACACCAGGAGAAAATTCTCCAGGGAGGCTGCCAAGAGGCCTACAACAACATATAACAAACTGCAGCAATTTCTGGCACGGTGGAGTTGCTGCTTATATGTAACAACAATCTCCTAAATTCTGTGTAAGTTAAGGCTACAAGGTAGGTTGGAGAGACAAAAGCCTTTAAAAAAAAAAAACATCCAAGTACAGCTGAAGTTTGCAAAAATAAATTAACTAAGAGGTAACCTTGCTCAGAGCTTCTGACCACACTCTCTCATCATATGGAAATCCCAGACAGTTTTCATAAAATAAGTCCAAAAAAACTATAAAATTGTCTAGATTTCACTAAAATACTCAAGTTTTCAACACTTGTACGGAACAACATTATAGACATTGCAACTGAATTTCTTTCTCCCGGTTTTTGGATTTAAAGGCAGAAAACAAAATCACTATACAGCTTAGAAACTATCTTTTGCACAATTTACTTGTCATGAGCTCCTTGATCCTGTTTCAAAGCTTTTAAGTTAATAAGATTAAAAGATCAGTAAGAAGTCTCATTGGGAAATCCTGATTCCTGAAATTGATTTAACACAATCAGCTTTATAGTGTCATTAAAGGAGACTAAACTATTAACTAGAAATACACAACAGACAATTCCACTTAGACAAATGACCTTTGGCTAAACACAGGGAAGTTTCATCTTGGCCTTTCAACAAATTTTGTTTTTATGAATAGAACGTTTATTAGCCATAGATGATAAAATGTGCCATGGTTTCTCTTTTTAACTGGCAAATGAGTTGTTAATGTCTGGGAGAAATTAAATTGCTCTTTGGTCATACAATATGAGTATTTTCTAAATTTATCAGTGAATTGTCAGCTGGAGCTAATCTACAAGTATCCCCAGTCTGGAATGGATTCAAAAGCCTGGATTTAAATTTTAAAACAAAAGTTGTAAAAAAAAAAAAAGGTTTATTCATTTCCTTAGTGCACAATTTGTGAAGTAAATAATCAAGTAGGTGTACAAATGCACACATCACGTCACAATCCTTAATCTGATAAACTGTCATCACTCTGCAGGAAAGACTTCAATAAAAAGGAGAAGAAAAAAAAAGAAAACCTCTTGCAAAGGAATCAGTATGACTACAGTGTTCTCTCTTTCTCTCTCTCTTGAGCACAGACAAATCTGGACTTAGCTCTATTATTATGTCTGTCTAGTTGTGGGTAATAAAATTTAGCTGATAATTTGATCTTTTTGTCTTCTGTCTTTTTTTGTTTCTTTCTCATAGCTGCTGTGTGAGAACTACTGTGGTTTGTGTGTGTGTGTGTGTGTTCACGCATTCACGTGGGATCAGCCTTGTGGTATTACAAATGCTGGTGCTCTTTCTAGACTTTTTATAATTATAATGTTAAACAGTGAAATGTGTTAAATAGCCGTTTTACGCCAGAGGAAACTGAAATAAAAAAGGAGAAAAATACAGGTTGACCCCCCCACCATAAACACACACAACCACACTATAAATGATAGTAACTTCATTGTCCGATTTGCTCTGTCAGTCTTTTGAATGATTTTATTGCTGCATATTTGAAATTTTATGGCTTCAGGCCATTATAGATATTGGTGTTTACATGCTGTGCCGTTCTGAATGTTTTAAAACCAAATAATTTATCAACTTAGTGTGACCTTAGTGTGAAAACAGTTGTCTGTTGAGCAGTTGTCTTCACAACACTTAATGCTATGGAAACATAGCATTAAGTCTTGTTTGGCTAACATTTGATGGTGATGCACTTTAACACAGATTTTTGGCATATATTTGAATTGCAAATTGGAGATTGAATGATGTGACTAATGATGATCTTTATGTCTTTATGTCACATGGATAAGTGATGCAAATGTGGCAGTGAGATTTTTTTGGCATGACCTGGTCTGCTTGGAGAGTCAGTGAGGTAAGGCTTATCTCATGTTTTTTTTTTTTGTTTGTTTTTTTTAAATCACAGCTAAGATGTTGAAAAGGATTCTTGATCTTTAGTGGGTTGTATTTATTTACCGAACTGTGTCTATTTGTACAGTGCATGGATGGAGATGTCATCAATAAGGCCATTGACATTACTGTTGGGATTTCTGTTCCGAGCAGCTCAGTCTTCAAGCTCTGTCAAATTAGTTTGTTCTGTCAACTTTTAAAGACCTTGTTCTGACAAGCATTAATATAGTAGACTTAGCACAGAATTTTAACTCTGCCTTTATTGTCATAAAAATCAGTGTTTTTATGGTTTTGATATTTGCATTAAAAGTTATTTATATACAAACTTGCAACTGAAACCTAGAAAATATTTACATAGAGCTAAATTAAATGAAGCTAAATTGAAAGACGTAACTTGATACGTCTATAAAGTTACATAATACCTTCGAATAACATTGTTTTAAGAAATCAAGTCGAAATTACAGTTGAAAGTCTATTAACCTGGACATGATGAAACTGCATTAACGTAATATAATTCTTTTAAACATTTTAACATGCATGAAATGTTTTGGTTTGACAAGCAACAAAAAATAAAGGAGGAAAATGTCAGTTGCCCACATTCTGATCAGTTGGGACTGATGTACACAATAAAGTCTCTCATTGTGTATTTTTTTTTGTGTGCAGTAATAAACAAATGTTTAAGACAGTGTAGCCATGCAGTATAAAAGAGAACCCGACAGCAGACTTGAGCACAGATCGGAAACATTCAATCGGATGCAGCCGGCTCCCTAACCCCCATCTCACCCTACCTTTTCTTTCTTTATTAAACTTCCTCCATGTTGACCTTGAGTTTGCTGTTCCCAGCTTCTCATGAGTTCCAAAAGTGAAGCTTTTTGCCTTTTGAACTCAGACTACAGGCTATACCCTGAGTCTGGCTGATGATTTAAAAATGTTTCACACAGTGTTTCTTCTTTTTTTTCTTTCCAGAA
Source organism: Mola mola (assembly GCA_001698575.1). Taxonomy (NCBI): domain Eukaryota; kingdom Metazoa; phylum Chordata; class Actinopteri; order Tetraodontiformes; family Molidae; genus Mola; species Mola mola. Next base: position 2,692,497 of record KV751327.1, on the reverse strand, counting down.
GTAAACAACTCACAACCTGGGAGCAACACTGCTAGATAGCAGGTTCAACTTGTCATCAAAGACATGCAAAATATACACAAACTAATAACAAAAACCTCTCCAAAAGTTAAAACACGAGAATCAAGCAATCTGTTGTCCCTCCATCTCTCCACATCTTTTCTCCTTAATCCATCCCTGCATATTTTCTCATCTGATTGACTTTGAGAGAAGGAAAAAAGAGGACCAACGGGGTGAGAGAGAGGTACAATTAGAACCTTGACTGGCGCTCCGGTGGTTGGACTGATACAGGAGAGTGTGGAGAGCCCTCTAATCTCTAACCTCCTCATTTTCTCATTGACATTCACCTCGCTTATTCTGCTTTTATTTTGCTATGTTTACCATACATTGTATATAATGTATATCTGCCATCTTCATGCAACTACAAGCCATGTCTAAAATAGAAAATATGCGAATGCTAGTATAATATTAGCATGCATTAATGTAAACTCTAGATTTCACTATCGTGTTTTGCTTATCAGGTGAGCATTTTGAAATATTTTGTATTTAAGTATAAAAAATAATTATCTGAATATGTACACCAGTGCTAAGAATTCAGCACAAGATAAGAATGATAAAATAAAAGAAGAATGATAAAACCTGAAAATGAAAGAAACGAAAGGGCTCAATTAGAGATGAGAGGCTAGCTTCAGATAACAGCAGGAGTTTAGAAACAATGTGAACCTAACAGCTCATTAGTCGATCTATAGATTAAAACTATAGCTGACATTAGTAATAATGGCATTTTTGATTTTAAGAGAAAGTGTATTGCTTTGCATATAGTGTTTTAATAGAGTTACTGAAACAAATGTCCTTTCTCTATAGAAGCGTGTGATTATTGCATCAGTTTGATTACAGTGACCACGTTTACATGCACACAATATTTTGGTTATTGATTGGGTTATTTAAATATTCCGTTAACGCTATGACTCATGTAAACACCTTACCACTGTCATAATTAGCTGATCAGGCACTTATTCCAGTAATGAGAAACCAAAATAGGATTGCTGGGTTTAGCATGTTATAACTGGAACATTCGGACATCTATACAGTCTATCCCTGTAACTAAAGGGGCATGCTCTGGTGCGCATGTGCACACGGAAAGGTATAAGTCGTCATTGCTTGGGAAAAACATGGCATATAGCTCTAATTTTTGGAAAGATGAGACATAGTTTTTCCTGTGCTGTATGACAGAGATGGACATAACTTTGATGGAAAGAAACATAGAAATAGTGATTCATTTAAAGCCGTAGTGGATATATTGTTGGACGCTGGCTTTATTAGAACAGTTGAACAGGTGAGGCAGCGTTGGAAAACTCTGAAAGCCTCCTACTACAAGGCAACAAAGCAGAATCACACCAGCGGTTCTTGCCCTGGCCCAAATTCACAAATCTTTTAAAATGATTTTTCATATGCGCACAGACATACTTTGACTAGGTTGAGGGGACTATGGGGTGTCAAGTGTACAGGAACATGATCGAGGTATTGCTGGTCGTTGTAATGTAAACAGGTCTCCCCTAATCGGACCATAACCAGGGTAAGATCAGTAACCAGAATATTTGTGTGCATGTAAACATGGGCAATGATAGACTCTCTTTTCCAACTAGGCCCATGGGATGCAGGTGACCCTCCATGAGATGAGTGGGCCCCTGAAAAACATGTGATTAACTGGCCATAAATTGCCCTTGTTTTTCCCCTTTTGCGCTCTATACCAACACTCTTGAATCGAGAGAGAAACAATAAAGGCAACATTGGACCACATCTTTTCCATCATCTTGAGAAAGTCATGTTGTGGCGGCCACATGTGGTTGCCCATGTTGTGGGTCTTAAGTGGAGAATGTCAACACACACTCACACTGTCAACAAACCAAACAGTGTTTGTGGACTCTTCATTGCATTAAAGGTTACCTATGCTGATGTTTACCTCGACTAAACATTGTTTTCATTTAACAAAGAGAATGCTGTCTTATTCATGGCTTAGCATATCATATTGTTACTCTAATTAAAATAATCTTTCTTTTAGATATCTTTTAACTGAGGTGTTTTCTGTGTAGTTATTTTTGGTTTATTTTTATGTTGTGGCATTTTTAGAGAAATTACTATGTATATATTTTACTCAATATTTCAATGTGAGGCACTTCAGTTTTGCCTATATCACAAAGAGCAAAAACTGTTCAGATAAAGCTACCACGGTAAATCTGATTTGTATTTGTGATGAATGAAAGCTTCCAGGATGAGTTTGTAACAACAAATAAAGTGCAAACATCAATCTATTTATCTAGCCTCGATCCTATAACTTCTATCACTCTCCACCATCCGTCAGTACATTATTCTATCCCTCATCTCTTGGCTATGACCTCCTATCCGGCCATCTATTGTGCATTGTAATCTGCTCTAATCTGATGGATTAACCTCACTGCCCTTTCTCATCAGTGAATAGTTCTGGTTTAGTGCTGTTTCAATCATGGCTGGCTGTTTTTGATCTTTGTCCTTAAGTGCACAGGTGTGTGTTTATTTAAGATGCAGTAAATTGAAAGAGAGGCCAGAATCAGAGATTTCCAAACATAAAATACAGACAAATAGATCTTTTAGGGGGATGATGATTAAGAAGAATAAGAAACTTGTCAAATCTGGTTGTTTGCATGGATTTTGTACTACTGCCTAGTATGACAAAAACAACATGTTATAATGTGTAAATCTAACACCTCAAATAACCAGGTTAAAGAGTTTTACAGATTTAAATTTACAGAGCTTTTTGTCGAGAGAATGGACAGGGGGGAAGGCGGAAGGGGAAGACGTGAAAACATTAAAGTGGCTAACACACACATACATACACAATGCAGAGTTTAGCTTCCGCCTCCTGTCTGGCTCCATCGTTGCTGCCTCTGTTAGTAACCTGTGTGTTAGCAAAATGAGCGGATCAAACGGTAAAAACGGATTTGATCATTTCAGCTTGATGGTTTGCAACAGACGGAAACATTGTGATTGCATTGTGATCCATTTGACGAACCACATTAGCTCTGTTGTTACTAATTCTCTCCATCAGTTCATTCCCATTCTCTTCTACCCTTAGCCTTTTTTCTATTTTTTTCCTCGTCATTCCTCTACCATCTTTGGTTTTCCGCAATTCATTCATTCCTCCCCTCTTTTATTTCCTGTGTCTTTCACTCCCTCTATAGTCCCTCCATATGACTATGTGACATCTGGCAGCCTGGCAAGCCACTTTACACTCCAATTAGAGGTAGGCCCTGAAAATGAGCACGCCGACACACAAACACACGCACGCAACATTTTGGTTCTCATTTGGATGCGTAAAAAGGACTGAAAGACAGGACACCATTGCATTGCATGCATGAGTGTGTGTGTGTGTGTGTGTGTGTGTGTGTGTGTGTATGAAGAACTGTCACTTGAAGCCTAGTGTAGAGTGTGACTGTGTTAGTCTTAGTAAGTCTTAGTAATATAAGTCATTCTCTCTGTTATATAAAGATACAGTATAATAAAAGCATGTAACGTCCAGATGGCTGAACAACACTAGCTCTGGTTGAGTCTTTGTCGTCCTTCTTCACTCACTATTGGCCTGTATATATTTTGTCTGTTTTTGCCTGTCTGGTCGGTCTGCTTATCTGCCAGACTTTAATCTCAATGCTTGTTTGTATATGGCCCTTCCTGAGAAAATTACACAGTCACCGCTAAAGTTTAAAAGCAAAAATCCTCTGAAGCCACTGAGCCGGCATTCCACAAAAATGTAATTATTGATTGGATACCAGATCAGAAAGTAAGGGGAAAAGGTGGATAAGTTCAAAGAGAAGAGACATGAAGAGAGTATAAATAAATTCAAAATCTGCAGGCAGAGTTAATGTTCATTGTCCTTGATAGCACACAAATATGCTGACAGTGTTATTCACATCAGTGTTTGTGTTGGAGAAACACAATGAACAAAGCCTTTACGTGCTCGGTCCAACAATGGTATCACTAACAGAAAAACAAATAAATCAATAAAAAATATCAAATAAAATAAACAATAATAACAACAATAGCACTCATCTGTTAAAGCAGTTGGTCTCAGTTGTTGGTGGTTCATAAAATGACAAATGAATGGTTTAGAATTTTAAAATCTAGGTCTTTTTGTTTATGTTTTCCATCCGATAATATTTAAATTTGTAAGTCCAACAAGCTGCATAACTTGTCAATGGTCAGCTGATTTAGAAAAATCAATTGTTGGTTTTATCAAAATCAAGAAGGTCTTCCTCTTTCAGCTTAACTTGTTTTTTTTCTAGGTGTCGCTACAGCAAATCATCCTCCTGCATCTTTCCCTGTCCTCTGCATCTTCTTCTCTTTCACCACATCCATGAATCTCCTCTTTGGTCTTCTTCATGGCCTCCTGCCTGGTAGCTCCGTCTTGGGCTTCCTTTTACCATTGTATTCATTGTCCCTCCTCTGCACATGTCCAAACAATCACCATCCCCACCTGGCCTCTCTAACTTTGTCAATATCAAGGAGGTAACTTTCTAAAAGAAATAAAGTAATTGTCTGAGCAAAAAATTGAAGGTGTAAGAGTTCTGAGTGTGGTAAGCAATCCATGTTTTATAAAACCATCTATGCTGCGTCACTCAAGGAGGTTAAAATGACAAGCAAATAAGTGTGTGTGTGTGTGTGACAGATTATATGTAGAGTTAAGTGTCATTGTCTTTGATTGCAGAGCCCACTAAAGAAATTAGATGTTCGTACTGCGATCACAATGTTCACAATTTCCAAATGAGAAATCAGGCAGCTTCTTGAAAGCAGCCAATCAATATCATAAACATCATGACGGACAATGCTCTGACATACACACACCCCACCCACACACACACACACTTTTTTCATTGCTTGCTTTTCATTCCTCCTCTTGACCCCCATCGACTTAAAGCATCTCTCTCTCTCTCTCTTCGTCTCTGTCATTTATACACAGGTGTCCGGCCCAAGGGCTCATGTTGATTTTATTTTGGGGGGTGATGTTGACCAAAGAAAAAAAAATATCTTCATCTGTACTTCATCTTTAAATGTTTTCAGAGGATGGGGATAGGGCAGGCATTTCAATGTTCACACTGATCCATCATCCATGATTCGCCACATTCAAATGACAAAAAGGATAAAAGCATCAGTAAAATCAGAAAACCCACATACAGACATACAAACCCTTTGAACGCTGGAAATGATGGGCATTTTTATAACTATCAGAAACTAATGTTAGGGCTCAGGTATGTTGAGCATGTGGCTGTTAACACAGACCGCCATGTTAGCAATACAAGGTGACAACTAAGTGGTTGAATTTGGCTACCAAAATGAATCAATAATTATCATAGATAACTAATGATTATTAGAATAGTAAAATCTAATTTACATTAGATTACCTTGTTGCAACACCCTAAAGAAGGAAAATGATAGCCAATCTAATTCATCAGTCTCATGTTATCTAAAAAACTGTGAATTTGGAATCATGCTCAATGATTAACAATCATTTCAATCAACATTCCCTGATAAACAGCTAGTTGAAGTTATTGACAGTATTCAGGTTGGCAAAATTCTCTTGTTCAACATTAAACATAGATGTTTATCCAAAAGTATTTATTCAAGAATGAACAAGACACACACAATGCCTAATGTAGGATGTAAACCATTATATAAATTTATATACAAGTATGAGCATGTGTGTCTGTGTGTGTTTATAAGAGACAATACGAAATTGGCTGCTGAGGGCGATGGAAGTTATACAAAGGTAAGATGTCCGAAAGCTGTTTTGAGGGTCAGACAACATTTTCTTTTGTTACTGTGGGCTCAGACCATTTGCTGGTTGAGACCCTGGATGTCTTAATATGGTGCCGTGTATGTGTGAGGACGTGGTGTCGAGTTAGAAAGAAGATGGTTAGTTGCATGCAAGACCCTAAGTCTGTGTCAGCTATATAACCTTAACTTACAATTGTGGCTAAACCACTTATTAATAACCTGACTACAGTCACTGTTCACGATGCAAAACAAAATACATCCAACAGTTTAAAATCCATTATGCGTCACTTGCGAGAAATCCTTGTGGAGAATGCTCTTCTTGTTGTTCAGTCCTGGTACTGGAGGAAACCGCTCACTTCTTTGCTCCTTGCAGAGTTAGCAGTAGTGCTGAATTCTACAATAACTCCTTTTTGTTAGCCCATTGAAGCCTGGTTGCTGCTGCGCTCTGAGGAGAGCAGGACAAGAGAGAGAGGAGGAGGCAGAGTCTCTCTTTGTATGCCTGTGCCCTTCCCAGATATCTGGTGACCAATAGCAGCTCTTGGTTCCATCAGTGTGGTATTCAGCACCAAGTTTTAAAAAGTTATCAAAAGTTGGAAAAAGTTAGGGGCTGGGAGGATCAGTCAGTTGTGGGCCCAACACTATGGATCCAACATTTTCACCCACATCATGCTTCCACAACACTATGAGTGCAATCCCACAAGTTTCATAAAGCACCTCTTCTCTCCATATTAAACAATAAACAGTTCAGACAATATGCCACCAGAACTAGTTCTTTTTTGTGTTACCAAGCTGCAGCTATGCAAACCACAGTGACGCTGTAAGCTATAGGCTTACAGTAAAAATATACTATTCACATGCTCACAGTCATACAGGCTAAAAAGTGATAGATGAAACGACTAAACTTGGACAATGGTTTCCTTCTAATAGTTTTGGAACAATCTCCTCTAACATAGGGATGAATAAGAGAGATCCCCAAAAGTAAAGCCAAAACATCTTTATCAGCCCCTTATCTTTATAAAAGTCTGCTCCTCAATGTTTAACAGCTTCTGTAGATTTTATTATGTTGATGTATGTTCAAGTGTAAATTCAAATTTATACAGTTAAGTCTTACGATTGTGGGGAAACTTTATACCGCTGCTTCAATTTACTACTAATGTGGGACAAATAATGTCACTAGCACAATATGTTATTGATATTATTTACCTTTAGATAAGAGTGTCAGAAAATTCTTGAATAGATTTAGATAATCCCTGAATAAATAAATGGAAGGACATAGTGAATGTATATGCTTTAACAAAGGCCAGACAAGGCCTTACTGAAGGCAAGATTTTGAAAAGTACTGAAATTAACCATGCTACAGGCTTCACAGTTGCCAGGTCTCAACACATTTGAACACCTATCTGAGAATAGGAAGTGACAATGACAAAAATCTCCACCATCACTTCCAAAATACAAACAAGGAAATATCTTTTTGAACGGTAAGTTGATTAACCTTCCAGTTGATTTCTTGGGACATCTATGAAAAGGAGCATTGAAAAAGCAAAACTCTGCTGTAACACCTTAAATTTCTTTTCTATTCGCGCGTACCTAACTAATGGATGGATGAGTATCATACAAATTAATTTCACTTGTACCCAAATACAATTCTATTAAGCAAAAAATATAGTTATACCATAAATGTGTGCGTGTCATGGTGTCAGAGAACAGAGTTGAGGCACGTATGTATATGACATCAGGGAATACACATAATTGTTGTGACAGACCCCATGGAGTGTGAAGTATGTGTGTCTGATAAATCAACAGAAGGTCCATGTGTATGCATTAGAGTATTCTGTGTGTTTTAATGGACAGACAGATGGGGCAGTCTACAAGAACAGTTGATGAAGGCTTTACACTGCAGCTGGCCCTTTCTCCTTCCCAGTCCCACACTCATACATACAAATAGGAGTGTGTGTGAGCAGCTGCCCTAGCTTTAAGTGGGTGGCACTCATTCCACATGAAGGCACAGCTGCTGAAATATGTAAACACGTGGTTTACTACACTAAACACAAACTGATGTAGATAAACTTATACACACACATACAGAGTGTGAGAATCCCTTTAATCTAAAGATTCGTGTCTCCCAAACAACAATACAGACATTTGCAAATGTGCGCACAAAAAATGGAAGTCACATACATACTAAAATACACAAAGTTGCCTCCTTTTTTTACATGTGCCCTTTAATCAGATGCCTTTGTATTCACAGACACAAAACACACACCGATGCTGCATCTTTCATTGACGTGAAAGAGATTAATGTAACTAGCACAAGCAGACACAGAAACGTGAGGGGGGGGGGGTTGTCCATTAATCAGACAGAAACATACCGTTTCACACAGACAGCAATTTTTTTAAGCTTCTGATGTCAATGCTGAAGATTGTCAAAAGTACAAATCTTTCCCTTGACACTCAGACAATGTGTCAAACACACCAGCCTCCTCCAGCATGGCAGTTTTTCCCCAGATGCACACCAAATCCAGGGACACATATCCATCACATCACATATCTGTGCAGAAACATTTTGTGAAGGGGGGAGGTTAGCCAGCCTTAATCAGGCCACTGGCACCTGACAATGGTCACCAGCCCAGCAGCTGTCTTAACACATTGCCTGCTACTGCTGAATGTCTGTATCTGTTGTTTATCTGCTTTTGTGGTTGTAAATGTCCTGACATTGCCAGGTATTCTGACTCAGTGGTTTGAAGTATCATGGGTTAGCATACTGTAGGTGGGATGGATCAGGGGTAAGGATTACTGGATTGAAGACTGAGCTATTTTTTGCTGCGCGTTTTCAACTCACAAGCACAACATAAAAACTAAATCATCGAGGAGGAAGCCCTTCCAGGAACACACTGGAATAGATAGGAACAGTTAAAAATTAATATACAGTTTTAAAAAAAAAAAAAAAAAAAACCCACTGACTGCACTTAAGCTAATATTTTAAAATTATTGTCCACATTTATAGCACTTTTCCTATGAAGTATCTGTTTCAGAAACAAAAGTGTTGCTTTTGCTTAATTTAATAATGTGTGCAGCTAAAAGAGCAGAGAAAAAATGTACATGGTAGATTTCCAAAATTAATTTTAAGGTTAAACAGATTTTCTGGATCTCTCTTCTTTCTGACAGCACAAACCACGAAGACTGAATAAAACTGGAGCTTTTAAGCATTTTAGCATTCAAGAATAGGCAAAGGCAAAAGCAAACTGAGTTAAATTTCATGAACATGAAAAAAGGAATTTTGACAGATGTCCATCTGAACCCTGGTAAACCTTTATCAAATGGCTTTGTGACATACAAACAACTGGCACATTGCTTTGTTTCCATTATGTTCCAAAGCCAGCCTGTGTGAGGTTTTTGAGCAAATTAAAGCCATCTCACAGTTGATAGGGTTTAACTATGATATTTCCTTTTGTCTCTTGCCACTCACAAAGCATTCCCACCTATCAAAGGTCAAAGAATCATTAGCTTGCTAATCCATCCATTCAGCTCTCCATGCATATTGTCCATCCATTGACAATGTGCCAGATTCCTCCAGAGGTACAGCCAGAATAATGTCCTGCTCAAGGACACAGGGATAATACATATGAAGTGATAGCCCACCTCGGAGTTAAACCCACAGCCACAATGGCACATTAGCTGCACCTACCTCTAATAAGTGATACAGAATGGTATCATATCAGCCTCTGTCCTGGAAGTGTAACCGGAGTGAGAGCAGACCCAAAAACAGCACAAACCTAGACCGGAACAGCTCAGAACTTTATTAACAATGTTCAAGAGTCCAAACAGATGACAATCAGCAAGTCTGGTCGGCAAGCACAGTCCAAGTTCAGAATGGGACAGGAGTCTCCGGAGAGGGAGTCCAGGCAGGTTGCAGGTAGTCGGGGAGTTCAAAGTTCAAAGACAGAAGGCAGGTCAGGTTACCGGGGCAGAGACGAGGAGACGGGGTCAGGAGCAGAAGGCAAGTCAGGTACCAGGAGATCCGTCCGGAAAAGAGTGCTGGAGGGTAGTGCATGACACGACGACAAACTGGCAGAGAGTCAATGTGGAGGAGCAGGTTAAGAGGAGGCTGGGGGATAGAGCCGACTGGGGGGAACAGGTGAGTCTAATGATCTTGATTAGGAGAGGTAGGCAGGCAGGTAGAGTGGGTTGGTAGAGGGGAAAACCAGGAGTGGACTCGAAAGGAAGCGGTGGAAAGTCTGCTTGCTGTTGAAATTCAGGTCACTTTCCCTGAGCTAAAGAAGGACTATTTCTGTATCACTTCATCCTCATCTGATGTGGTGCTGATTGAAACGAAACTTCCCCAGCACACACACACACACACACACACACACACACACACACACACACACACACACACACACATACTGTCCATTTGTCTTTTCCTGTGATAAGTAACAGCTGGGGAATTCAAATGCAGATGAGCACAGTGTAGACGTTGCTCCATGCAGAAGGTGCAGTCCAGTGAATTCATTTTCACACTTGGGTATTCATTCTCTGTGTGGAATCATTATTATAGGAAGGAAGAAAAAATAAGTGTGGTGGTTTTCTCAAAAGAAAAACACTTCAAATGTACTTCAGTTACACTCTCAAATCAAATTTATCACATAAAATCTGATTAATATGATATGAATGTACTTTACCATAATATATTCCATGACATGGACTTAAAGATATTCAGTGGTTCCAATTATGACTAATTTTGCTCAGTGCACATTGGACATTCTCATCAAATGTTGTAAGATAAAAGCAGTACAGTGTTGTGACATTCAACGTAAATGGTTTTGGGTCACTTGAGTCGCTCCAGTTAGACAACTAGCTTAAGACATTCCAACACATTTCACAAAATAATCTCATTTTGTTCAAGATTTTATCTTCATGAGCATTAAGATAAGCTCAAAATGACAATTTACAGGTTGGTCTAACATGTAAGTCTTGCATCAGGCTTATTTCTTTGTATCTATTCATCTTCCTCTCTTATTTTGTATGTCACCCCCCCCCTCCCTCCCTCAATCTCTCTCTCCCCTTAAAGTCTTGAGAGAGATAGCACTTTTTATCAAGCTGACCATAGATAGTGGAGACAAGGACATTGAGGGAGAGGAAAGTGGAAATGAGGAGAGGAGAGATGGGCAGTATGACTCACAGTGAAGGAAGGAAATTCTCAAGGGAGGCAGATTTTGTGGGCATACGGCCAAACTCATGTTAGGAGAGAGAGAGAGAGAGAAAGTTGAAGGTGACACATGAGTGAGAGGGTGGTAGGGGGGCAGAGAGGGAGGATCTACATCATCCAAAGAGAAGAAACACAGAAAAGTACTAGTGGAAAGAATAGAATGATAATTCACTCAAATACATCACTTACAGAAGTAATATTATGCCTGCAGGATTTACACACAAAGGCACTTGCCATGGCTACACACACTTCCAACCGTCCATCAGGTTTCTTTATTGGTACTGATAGGTAGATATGTATCGTAGCTAAATTATTAAATTGTCTTTGAGTTTATGACTCCGCTCCTGGATTTCTTTGCTAAAATCAAGGTTGTCAAGCGACAATAAAATGGTTAAGAGCATTAGCAAATTCAGTATCTAAATCAAAATCACAGAAAATGACATGAATGCTGCTCTTTGGGCCCTGGTCATCAACTATAGACTTCATACTTGCCCAAGATGAGCCAAGATTGTTCGCAGCCATCTTGATCTCAAGTTCTGATTTGCAGGTCTGTCTCTGTTTTGAAATTTCCATCGTCAGCTCTTTGGCAACTAAATGCAGATCAGAGGCTGTTCAATGTTTGAAAGCAAGTTTCTTCCTTTATAAATAGGACTTAAAATGTTTGGTGACCCATGGTTTATTTTTTGGGTAGATTTCAACACACCTGCGGGGAATGATCACATCCCTACAAAAGACAATATATGAGGAGGATACATCCACCAATGAGTCCAAATTGTCACCACAAGCCTATGTGAAGATGTCCAAATCAGTTTAGTTGTAACACTGGAGGCAGAACATGGAGTCTTATGACCAAGCATTTATGTCCACTGCTTTCTCTCTTTTTCAAACAGTTTTGTATGTGGGTAATAAATGCATGCAGTTACTATTAGCAGATCCCAGAGATTTTTGCATTTTGGCTAATCAACCGTTAGTACAAATACATTGCTGTATTGGCACTTTTTTTTGCTGTATTGGCATTTTTTTTTTTTTGTTGTTTTCATATATGTCCACTGAATAACATCCATATTAAAAATGAAACTCTCACATTTTCTGCATGTGTAGCATGTCAACGTACCTATTTGTTACTAAGGCTGCATGATTTTTGCTCAAATGTGAATCACAATCATAATTTTTCTCCCTCAAATTTTGATTTTGATCCTTGTTTACTGTTTTGTTTACCTTGTGTTTTTTTTCCTCTGTGGTTTGTGTTAATGCTATGACATTCACTGAAGCACCTACCTGTTATTGCAGCCTCGGACCACAGGAGCAGCAACTCTGTTTATGGTAGTTAACACATGGTGGAGTGAAAACTTCACTAAACAACATTCAACCATGGACAGAATCACTTAAAATGACCTCAGATTTTTTTTTTTTTTTGATGAGAAAACTTTCTGGTTCTGACTCAGGGTGTAACAAATCAATTTATCACTCTCTGCTTGCTTACACAAGGTCAAGTTACTATAGTAACAACGTTGTGTATGAGAAAGATGATTAAGTTATATATGTGACGCTTGTTAAAACATCTTAAATTATAGCGAGGCAAATAAGTCGACACTTGAATGGAGTATTGCTTGAATGCACGGAGAACAGGAGCGAGAGAAGCGCCCTAATAATGGCCTGAACACCGCAAGCTGTTAAGTACGCATATAAAACTTCAAATTTGTTATCCACAATCCTCACAGGTCGAGTGATAAGTTATTATAATTTGCTTTTGTTGATGGGCGTGACCCACCACACAAGAGTTAAAGGCCCCACGGCCCTCAGAGGTCCCTTGTCCGTGTTCTGACAGGTCATAACCATCATAACCAATTCAGTATCAGACTGATCAATAACTGATCATTGTATACAGTGTGTTGTGCTTGGCTGAAAGTCAGTTGTGTGTTAAAAAAAAAAAAAAAATCTAATTGCACATTATTCGTCTAACTTGTAGTTAATGGGACAAAGATGAAATGAGTGTGTTCAGGTGTTGCACTCGTCTGTTCATTATGATTGTGCATCGGAGAGAAGAGCAACTATAATTTGTACACACTCATACACAAACCAAGAAACCGACAGCAGCCCAGCACCAGATTATCAATCATCTCTGCCAGCCCAGTGTTTCTGCCATTTAACCAGGCTGAGCAGTCGATACGCTGCTTCAATCATCATCCGTCAGTCTAAATGCTAGTGCTAACGAGCATTCACATGCTAAATTACCACCCATTCCCTGTTTCCTGATAACGTTCAATCATTTCAACTGCAAGCCTTACTGCTAGGTCTCTAGAGCCACTACATGCGCTGCCATGTCAAACTTTAGGGAGAGACTTGAGGCACTCTGAGTCTCAAATACTGGGATTTACTTATTAAACTACTGAAAATAGAGAGCTTATATTGGATGGTGGTAACTGTCTCTCGTCACATGATTAAGCTCAACAGTTACACTATTTGAGAATCGACAGGTTTTACAACACAATTCAGTTATACTGACTTAAGGAATCTAAATATTTTAAAGGAAAATTATTTTTTGAGCTGCTTAGTAATACCAACTACAAATAGTAAAAGTGTACTTAAAGTACCAAAAAACTCCCAAAGATGGTCGAAGTCGCGCTATGACCCCATTGAACCCAAGTGTAAATGCAAATGCATCTCCATTCCGTATACAACATAACAGCGGCGTAGCACTGCTCCCTCTCCTGCTTTGAAAAGCAGGCAGGAGTCCATGCAACAGCAAGACTTTTCAGGAGTTCTGCCAAGTTCTGTCTTTTTGTAGCGAACTGCATACCCGTTGTGGGAATAGAGTTCTTGGCAGGCTCAGCTGTTGTGTCCTGTTTAAGTGGCAAACAGATGAGAAATGGATGAGATGTATGTTTATGAGAAGACTGTGATCGGCTAGTGATCGGATCTCAATGTACAATTTCTTATTGCAGTGTGTCAGTCCTCGATGTTTGTGCCACATGGCATATCCAGATGTAGAAGGTACCTTTAAAGATCATGGGCCAACAATCAAAGACTCTCAAATTAGGTGGCACTCACCAATGGACAAGGTCAATCATTCTTTGGATAAGTTCAATCACAAAACATAAGTGATGTATGGTTAAGTTTGTTTTTGTTTTCCTGTCCTTAAGAAGTATGTAGCTACCAATTAATGTAGTATTGTAAATTAAATGTAACCACTTCAGCATCATCCAGTAAATATTGTGCTAGAAGCAGAATCTTCAAAGATATTTAGAGAGGTAAGGCATTGTTTTATTTTAAGCTGGAAATAGGTTGTTAGATATACTTTGTAAGGGACTGTGGGCAGATTGTGGCTCAGTGTCACTGCTGCCTTACAGAAGTTGAGGAGAATACAAGAAGGCCAAAAAGAAAATTAGATATTCTCTGAGTTGGAGGCATGTACCATTGAAGGAGTGGGACCCTGAACTTTTGGTCCACCTCAATGGCTCTACGACCCCCTGAAGCCTAACAAGTCTCAGTCATCTCTGTGTCTCATGGCAGTGAGGAGCCAGCATTATGTCAATCAACCGTTTAGCACAGTTACCTCAGTAGCATTGCTCCAATCGGTCCTGTCACTCAGGCTACCTTCCACGATGGAAAGGAAAGGGAAAAGTAATTGGATTTGCTGCTGGGAGGGAAATGATTGAATCACATAAAATCACCTCCACCCCTTCTTTCACCAAACACATACATTCACACACCTCAAACACGGCTCAGAGGAATTCTCCCTCTCATCTCTCCCGCCTGCCTCTTTATGTTTCTGAAATTTGGAAATACTTAAGCATTCTGAGAGTTTTTTGTCATCTTGCCTGATGTTGCGAGAGGGCTTTGTTCTCCCAGTTGGACAAAAGGATCAACAAAAAGAGGGGAATGAGAGGATTTCCAAGTTTTTACCAAGACCTGGGGGGTGGGGGTGGGAGAGAAAATTGCACAAAAACCAGCCCATGGTGCAATTTAATGATGTTAAAGGAAATTTCTAGCCCAACTACACCGTGTCTCCGTCCCTGGTGTTTTAAAGAAAAATGTGATTGTGTTCTACTTTAAAGTGCTGAGCAGAAAACACCAATATATCACATGTACTCTACATTATACAACTGCATGTTAGCAGGTATGAAGCTGGTAGCTTTTGACTAGAAGAGAGCCAGCCTGTTACATCCTACATCCAAAAAACGTCTCTACACCCTATACCAAAATACACTTAAGACGGGACATGTGCTGATGTTTGCAGCTGAAAGATTTTGTCTTATAAATTCATATAAAGTGACATATAATGTCTCTTCTAAGTGATGCGGAATCTAGTCTTAAATAACTCCAGACAGGCTGTGTGGAACTAATTGATTATTAATACCTCTGCCAAGCAGCAGAGGTTATGTTATTATTAATGAGTTTTTTTAAAATTTATTAATTATTTGTTTGTTTGTGAACAGGATACCTTAATAAATTATTGACCGTTTTTGATCAAATTTAAGATGGAAATGGCCTGAGGAAAAATCCGTAACAATTTGTTAGCGTTCCGGTTCATCATCTTGATCCAGGAAAGGACTTTTGTGGGTAGGGGATTGGGTCCTCTCTATGGTACTGCTGTGACCTTTCGTCTTTGATGACTTTTGTGATACATAAAAGATATTCAAGAAAACCTTTGATGAATTACTCAGGAGAGGTGGGAAATGGCCTGACAAATGATCAATGGAATTTTGGTGGTGATCCGGATCCTTCGTCTGGATCCAAGATTTTTTCAAAGGATTTTTACCAGATAGAGTTAACTGTAATTCACTCCTGAGAGGTAACTAATAAGGCTATAGACATGCAACTGACATTAATATGAAGCAACATGTTGACGCCTTCATAATTAAAACACATTGTTCTGTGAGTAAAACTTGCAGGTCTACTGATATGTGGTAGGAGACTTTTCCTTTTTGGCCTTTGTGGATACCTACACTCTCCGAGTGCCTTTTAGTTTTGTTTGTTTTTTCTACATTCAGTTGGAGAATGCTGCAATGCTGCTTTGCTGTGAAGGTCCAGAAATGTTGTGCTGACTAAGAAATTTCACTCTGCTTTCAACTGGCATAAGGTGAGTGGATAGATTGAATCTTGTTTTTGGGTAATCTGTATCAATGATTCTGTTACCCATACCATACTTATTGGCAGTTTGCCCTCATGTTTAAAAGTAATATTGTCAATATTTAACTCAACAAAATCCAAATGTTGAATGGGCCTTAGTAATGCTGATGTAAACTAAACAGATAATGTCACAGCTCTCGCCCTCTGTCTCTCTTGCTCTCTCTTTCTCTTTCACACACACATACGCAAAGACAACTATATATTCTATATATAACTCTATATTCATGGATCGATCAATGCAGGGATTCAAGTCGGCACATTCAGCAAAGATGACATGGGAGGAATTCCAATGAGCATGCACGACTGCAGACATCAATACAGTGACTTTACATTTCCTTAGGCCAAAGAGGAGGACAGTTAATCTCTGAAATAAAACCAGAAGGCTTGTAACCATACCTCAATCAGCTGCCTTTCTCTATACACTTTGCCTCCAATTTCTTTTATTTATAAATCTACTGTACTTCAGTCATTTCAGCTGCATGATGCCGGCTGCAGTAACTGCATTGATCTGTGGGAGGATAGCAGCAGCCTCAACCCCCGTCTTCATCTTTCTCCACACACCTCTACAGCACAAGAAGTCACGTTGGATGGGGGGAAACGGGATTCCAATCAGGGAGATATCGTCTAGGATCTGCTGACTCCTGACTACTCAGTGGACTCACACAAATCATCTGTCTGTACACACACATGCACAAACACAGAGAACAGGGGTCAGGCACAAGGACTAGTGAGCTAGGTTTCAGCTGACTTAGCAAAACACCAGAGATAGGAAGATGTGTGTGGGTGGGTGTGTGTGTGTGTGTGTGTGTGTGTGTGTGTGTGTTTTTATCGTGCACATTTTAATAGCATACCTAAGAGCAAATGACAGCACCATTACATCAAAAGGTCAACAAAGCTCTAATCTTATACCATCAATGTCTGGTAAAAACTGTTTTAGCTCATTGTATTTCAGTTGGCACTACCAGAATTTGAGTGAACCTACGAAATAAAAAGGAACATAACTGAGAGGACAAATTATGTATTTCTTTAAAAAGAATATTAGAACCCTTATTAGAATATTATTAGAATATTTTCTAACACTTTGTAGACTTTTTTTTTTTTTACATTGTGTTATGATGGATTTATGCAATTATTTTTTGATACTGTTATCTCTTTTACACACTTGCTGGAGTAACAGTGACATGGACACACTAATGCAGAGGTCCCCTGCAGAGGAGGACATTGGGAAACAAAGAAACAGAAATAGAAGAGGCTCACTCAGATATCAGATGAAGGAGCAGCGAATTGGCACACTCATCGTGGGGTCTATTCGCTTGTGTAGCACACACACATACATGATGGGAAATTACTGCTTTCGTGTTACTGACAACAGTACACAACAAATGCAAAGATCACACAACATACCCAAACACAAGGGGTACTCAATAGATACCTCTCCATCTTTTTCACCCACCTTGTATAAGAAATACTCTTCAGACACACTCCCTGCCTCTTGACAACACTGTAAATGGCTCACTTAAAATACACTCACACAAGATAAAACCAGCAGGTCTTGGGTTTTTCAAACAGCATGAGCTCTACACGGTGCCCCAAAACCCACAAACAAGCACTACCTTACTCTGTGATATTCTGTGTTTGGCATCTTCAGAGCTGCTCCCACAATTTTATATTCACACGTATGTGTCAATTTTTTGTTATATATACTTCAAAAGAAGTCAATGACACTGCCAAAGTAAGGAAAACCCAATTTAAGACAAAACACACACAGTTTGATTTTAAACACACACAAATACACACATACATTTAAACTGGATGTCTGCAATGATATGTCTGTTGACAAAGCCAATGACCATTGAAAATAAACCAGAAAATGACAGAAAATTGCTTCAAAGTAAAGATGGCTCTCTGTGGCGCACAAAAACACACGCACACACACACACACTGGTATTACTCAAGCACTAGCATTTTAAATCGCTATTTTTGTCACATTGTATTAATTTTACCTCAGTTATTGCTGTGATTTCTGTTACATCATTCACAATTTCTAAGAAACAGACAATGACAAAAGCCATAAATCACACCACAAGATGACATTAAAGCCACTGTCAAAGGATAATTTTATAACTGTGAAAATGCACAGAACTTGTATTCCTGTACTCCAAGTTAATACATTGATGAGCCATTGCAAGTGGAGTAGTGAGGTTTTCACACCACAGTAGCAATCCGGTTTCTATATTAAAAAGAATCCTAAGTTCACACACAAGCACTTTCACTCCATGAAACCTACCTTCCTCATGCGCCCACTGCGGGTGCCGGTAAACGCCACAGTATGCCCGTGGTAGTGATAGGTTGCCACAGATGTCATGCCATCGTCCTTGTCCTCATACAGAGGGATGCCCTCGATGGCACTGGTGCCCCCTAGAGGCTGGTTGAAGTCCTGGCCGCAGAAGTTATCATCTATCTGCAGAGGCTAAGGTATTGGTATAGAAAAAAGGGGAAGATGTTAATTCCACCAACAACAGTTTTTAAGACATTACTTCCCAAACAAGATATAATTTGGTTACTTAATAGTTTTAAAGAGCTGGAGCAAAGCTAAGCTGCTGCAAATTGAATAAGAAATTGTGTAAAATGAATGGATATAACCAGAAAAATGTACTTTCTCAAACCCCTTTAATGTAGTTTTTTTTTATTTATTTAATGAACTACAATAGAGAAGATGACAGTGATACTTATCTTTCACCAAGGACAAACAGCACATTCTAGGTGTGAAGTTGAGGACTCTCTGATTGGTGCTTTCTCCGCCATTTTAGCATTTGATTATCTCTTAGTACATGATGTCAAACTAAGCAATGAAGCAACTCAGCATGGTTCGAATGGATGAACAGCTGTTTGCTAATGCTTTAAATGTTGATTTCTTTGTAGACAGCTTTTGCAATGTGGTGTTATAAGAGACAAGTCAATAAAGTGATTAAATCAAATGAGGCTGGAAGAAGTGTGTGAGTGTGTCTGTGCCAGAGGCAAGAAGACAACAGGGGGAGATGACAGAGGAATGACAGAAAATAAATTATAGGTTATATTAGCATATCATAATCAAAAAGTCTTGTAC